>JBBUKS010022759.1:0-11552 GCA_038050645.1 Hedychium gardnerianum
CGAAATCGGTCTGCTGCTTCTTGGTCCACAAGTATTCTTCTTTGTCTTTTCCTTCCTCATCTTTTGGTGCTTCAAAATCATATTTAATAGTTAGTAAAATATCAAAATTAGTCTTAAAGAATACCTCCATTCGGCAACTAAAACCCGAACTCCCCCTCGAACTTCGGTGGATGAATGCTTGATCCGGTCATTCCTCTTGATTTTATTGTTGGGTCGACGGTTAGTCCTACCGAGCGAACTTGGATCTGATACCAATTGTAAGATCGAGTTGGATCGGCTAGAGGGGGTGAATAGTCCTGCAAATCATAATTAAAACTTTCTCTTGCTTCTAGCTAAGCAAGGATACACACATTAATTAATTAAGAACAAATACATAAAAAATAAAGTAAGAGACACGAGGTTTTACTTGATTACAATCGAGGAGGTTGTTAATCCAAGGCAAGTGAAAAGCAGTAAAAGACTCCTTCAGACGGAGTGACCTCTTATAGACATGGAAAGCTCAGACAAATACAAGCACGATTTTCGAAGTTAAAAACTAAGTGTGTTATGCTAAAACTAGAGGCACAACCTCTATTTATAGCAAAATGGTCGAGATGACTGTTTTACTGACGTGACAGACATGGGGGCGCCTCCATTGATTGGGGGTGCCTCTAATAGATCAAAACTGATCCATTGGTGATCTGATAGCGCTGGGGTGCCTCCAACCGTTGGGGGCACCTCGGTTGAGCTGACTCAGCTTCCAGATCTCATCCGCTACAATGATTGCTTTTTCGACGATCAGAGATGCCTCCATCGCTCTGAGGCACCTCCATCCAATTGGTGGGTGAGGCACCTCCAAGCCTTGGGAGCACCTCCATCGGTTGGGCGCTTGAGGCGTCTCTGAGTGTTGGGGGAGCCTCCAACGCCTGGCGGTTGAGGCTCCTCCAACTGTTCTGGGGCGCCTCCAGTCCTTCTGGATGCCTGAGTGATCTCTGGTCGTTCGAAGTTGGGCTCACCCGAACCCAACTTCGTTCTTCTCCTCAAGCAGGCTTTCTCCCCGACTTCTCATCGCTCACACCGCGTCCTTCTCGCCTCGCGTCCTTCTCGCTCCACCGGTGTACTCTTCCGAAACTTCTCATCCCTCGAATGCACCGAGCCCGTCGACTCGCTTCTCGTTCCATCCTTCTCGTCCGCTGCATCTTCCTCTCGACTTCTTGTGTTCCCAAGTTCTTGCACACTTAGATACAAGGATCAAACTATACAGGACCTAACTTAACTCGGTTGATCACATCAAAACTACCTTGGGATACTTACATATACAAGATATGCTCATGTGATGAAACAAAATGTATGAAAAATAATACCAAAAACCTTGCATGAAATACACACATCAAATACCCCCAGACTTGAACTTTAGTTTATCCTTAAGCAAAACCTGCAATCTAAATCTGTGTGTGAGTGATGCATCATAATCCCTAACGAATCAGTCTAATCCTATCATGCAGTTTCACTCATCAGCAAAGGTAACCAAATTGTTATAATGTGGCCTAACCGAAAGTTCTTCTTGCTTAGTGCAAAAAGTGACTTAACTCTTTCTAGTTTCAACCTCCAATCTTAGTCAAGTCGTCATATAACCGTGTTCCTAATGCTTCCAGCGATAGACATGATAGGATTAGTTCACCCCAAAGTATTATGAACCATCTACACAAGGTCTCAAAGGATTATTCGGTATCAAGAGAAACATGATAGGTATTTTTCGAGTAACTTAACTCGGTCTCAAAGGGGTACCATATCAATTTTTACTCACGATAATTATTTTTTTTATCTCATACTTTTTTTCACAAAGTGCAATGCTCAATAAACATTCTTTTCTTTTTCGCACAATCTTTTCTCTTTTTTTCGGGATTTTGATTTTTCCCAATAAGTATCATGATCCGAGTTTTTTCAGCAACCAAAATGCAATGAGGGGTCACCTAGGAAATAAGAGTACTAGTCTGATTCTATGAATCATAACTATTCTCAGATATACCAACCATCAAAATCAAACATAAAGTGATAAAAGATCCTAAACAACTAGGCCAACACTAAAACTTTTACGGCAAGAATACTATTCAAGTCATGCTACCATTGATAGAAAAAAAATAGATCGCTAAACATACTAACATACTATCACAAGAACATAAAGTCTATCATGCTAGACTTATGCTATAAGAAACAAACTATGCATGATGGCATGTAAGCATGATAGGATAATGCAACAAAATAAAAAAATTTGATGATGTAAAAGAAATATAACAAAACTTACAAAACTAAACTAAAAACTAACAAAACTATCCTAACTAACAAAACAAACATCCCCCAGACTTGAATCATTCATTGTCTCAATGAAAACAAAAATCTAATATGGAGGAGGAGGAGCAAAACGAGATAACTGAGGAAGATTACCTAAATATTCATGGTAGCTGCATATGTTGTCGATTTGTCAGCTAGTCCTCTGCATCAAGCTGTGATGCTCTTCCTTGCTCTGCTACTGCTACTCCTGGTGTTGCTGATGTGTCACCTCAGCTCAAAAATAATTAGTGGTCTACGTATAGAACTCATCAAGGATAAAAATCAACTTCTCTTTTTCAAGATGTGACAATACCTTGAAAATGCTCCAAAAATATCAATTTTATCATGGTTGGATTAACTACCCTTCTAATTAGGGTTGACATACCCTATATCCATTTAGTGTGAAGAGATCACACTCTTAGTAACCCAATACCTGTTAGAACTCATTGGGTGTACTAGGTACTCATTAGGGATAACTTTCCTAGATATCTTCCTAATGACTTTCCTAGGCTTCTTAGAAGCCTTAGTCATGCTAGTCTCTTAGAGGTCAATACTATGGATAATCTCCCTTGTAATCTTGACTTGACTCCTAGATCTAGGATTAATTCCATAACTACATGGAGCTCTATGATACAATGATACATTCTCCTTGTCTTTAGACTTGTGACCCAAGTCTTTCTTGCCATGAATGGTTCTTGCCTACCTAACCCTAGATTTTTCTTTTTGGACCCTTTAGCCTCATTTGCCATATTTTTTAGGGTCTTCTCTAATGTATCATATCTTGACCTCAAAACTTGATTTTCAACTTCTAGATCACTCATCCTTGACTTATCATGATTGCCTTGGATATTTCTTTTTCTAGGCATGTATCTAGTCTTCTTAGGATTTTTACCTAGATCCTTCCTATCCTTATGTGAGATTGTTCTAATATGATATGATTTATAATTATCCTTAGAATGATCATGCTTTCTATTTTCATGATAATAAGCATTAAAATTCTAAAACTTATTTCTAGTATGTTTGTTATCTAGTATGTTTGTTATCATGATATAAAGAAATACCATTAACTAATGGTAACTGGGATCTTGCCTTAAGTGCTCCCTTTAAACTTGAGCTCCCTCCTTTGTTCTTACTTGAAAGCCTCCTCTTTGGACATTGATTTTGATAATGTTTTTTTTATTACACAAGAAGCACATTATGTGTTCCTTGCCCGCTTTTGTATCATGAAGCTAACTTCTCTTGACTTCTCTTTGTCTTGGGTGTCACTTGAACCTTGTTCTTCATCAATTTGGGATACTTGCTCTTGTAGTATCCTTTTTTCCTACACTCGAAGTAAATGATATGATCTTTATTTTTAACAATCGAAATTATTATAGCTTCGTGAGTTGAGCTATCTCCGCTCGTAGAGATGAACAATCATCCTCATTGGCTTCGAATGTCGAGGGTTCTTCTTGTTTCGATGTCAATGACCTACGCTCCCCCTCAATCCTTAAGGTGGATGTTTCTTCATCTTCCATCTCGGATGTTGAGCATCTCTCAACAAGTCTCTTTCCTCGAGCTCGTCTTCACTTTGTGTTGAGGTTGGATCTTACACAAGCCATCGTTAGGTAAAATATTTGATAATAATTTAGTTACCTTTTCATTTGCCTCGGATTTTTAAACTTACTCCTTAGTTCATTTACTCCTTTGAAGAAGTTTTCCTCTTGTATCTTTCAGAGCTTCAAATCCTTCCATTAGAACAAACTATTGTTTTATATCCTTCATTAAGAAATACTTCATTCTTGATTTTCAATGATCAAAACCTCTTAATTCAAAAGGAGGTGGAACTCGAATGTTGTATCAAAGTCCAACCCGTGGATCCATCCCAAAATCCGAGCTCCCTTTGGTGTTGACTTCTTTCGACGATCAGCCTAATGGCTTGTTGCTATCAAAGAGCTCAAAACCATGCCTTCTTCTTCTTCCTCTAGCTTTGTGCTCTTTCCCATGGTTAATTCGATAAAGAGCGACCTCGCTCTAATACCACTTGTTAGGACTCGTGCAACCTAGAGAGGGCGGGTGTGAATAACTTCAATCACTTCTCTCGATCTTGTCATGCTTATCGTTTGAAAGCACAACAGAAACCTTGATTCAAACTTGACTTCTGATGTGTGCATTTTAGATAGAGATTTTATGGTAGTTTAGCACACATTTTATCCTATTTCATGAGCATACATTTAATGTTTTCATTTATTCGTACTTTATTTTGATGCTTTTCTAGTTTAGAGAGCTGCTCTTGTTTATTTTCTTTGATAGAGCGCGAAAAGGAGCAAAAACGGAGTTCAAAGACTCATTTCTAGTTAATTCCAGCTGCCACGATCGTGGCCACAGTCATGGCCAATATGGAAAGGTCATGTTGAAGTTTCAGAGCCTTCTAGAGTTCACCAGGATAGGTCTTGCCAGTATGTACGGTCGTGCCCAATTTCAAGGCTTTTCCAATGCGTGCCATGGGCAGGTGGTGCTAGCCGGCACGGGCCGTGCCCCATTTCCAAATGTTTCCAATGGGCGGCACGGGCCATGGCAAATCTTCAGATGCTCCCACTGTTCACCACGGGCAGGTTGTGCCGACGAGTACGACCCATGTTGGGCACTTGGAAACCATGCATAAAAGGGGATTTGGATCTCAAAGAAGGGGATCTGGATTGGGTGGCATCCAAGGGCCCCAAAAGGGCTTGGAGAGACATCACAGAGAGATTCTGGCGTTCTACACCACATTCGAATATTGGGCAGCAGCCGGAGACAACTTTACTCATTGAGACTAAGCTTTTCTCTTCTCTTTCGTTCTTGTCTTGATTGTAACTTATTTACATGATGATCTCTGGTTGTAACTCCGAATTTATGGAGTAAACTCTGAGATTCTAGGATTAGGGAGTAGCCCTTTTGATATGTAACATCTATTTTATCAGATTCTACTTTGTTTGCTTATTTCTATTTGATGATGTGATTGATTGTGGTCCGGATCTCCTATGTACACACGATCTTGATGCCAAAAGCACAAGATTCGTATCCCATGAGGTGCAGGGATGAATCAAAGGGAGAACCCAATCTTTCAACCCATAGAACACCGAGACGTGGAGAGTTGACTACGAAAGTAGATCGATATGCCACGAGTAGCAATAAACTATCAACGATCTTAATGGATCGATTCCAATTTATCGCCACGCAGTAAGAAAAGGTAACTCTGGGGGTTGTGGGATCATGTAATAGGGATCTCCTTAAGAAAGCAATCCCTCAACTCTATCGCTCTGAAAGTAGATGACGAATTGAAACAGATACACCGATGTTGTCCCAAAAGCTCACATCGGAATAGTTTACCTACAAGAACAATCATTGAGAATAGAAAATCAAACTTAGATTAGGTATTTACAGTCATTGTGGTGAAACCAAAATCCTGGAATCACTTACTCCGTCGGACTTTCTTTGAACTCTCCTTCCTTCTTTCTCTCTCTCTACTCTTCTCTCTCAACTCTCTGATTTCTCTCTTCCAATTTTCTCAACTTTCAACCAACTCAACCCCTCTACTAAGTTAACGTGATTGTCTAGACAGATCAAGGGGGTTGAGTTGGTTGAAAGCAGAGAAAATTGGAAGAGAGAAATTAGAGAGTTGAGAGAGAAGAGCAAAGAGAGAGAAAGAAGGAAGGAGAGTTCAAAGAAAGTTCGACGGAGAAAGTGATTCCAGGATTTCGATTTCACCACAATAACTATAAACACTTAATCTATATTTGATTTTCTATTCTCAATGATTGTTCATGTAGGTAAACTATCCTATAGTATCTGATGTGAACTTTTGGCATTACACTAGCGTATCCGTTCCAATTCGTTCTACTTTCGAAGTGATAGAGCTGAGGTATTACTTTCTTAAGGAGATCCCTATCACATGATTCCACAAACCCCGAGTTACCTTCTCTTATTACGTAGCAACGAATTGGAACCAATCCATTAAGATCTGTGATAGCCTATTGCTCCTCGTGGCATACCGATCTACTTTCATAGTCAACTCTCCACGTCTCAGTGTTCTACGGGTCGGAGGATTAAGTTCTCATTTTGATTCATCCCTACATCTCATGGGATATAAATCTTGTACTTTTGGCATCAAAATCGTGTGTACATAGTAGATCTGGATCATAATCAATCACATTATCAAATAGAAATAAGTAAACAAAGTAGAATCTGATGAAATAAATATTTACATATTAAAAGGGCTACTCCCTAATCTCAGAATCTGAGAGTCTACTCCATAAATTCAGAGTTACAACCAGAGATCATCATGTAAACAAGTTGCAATCAAGACAAGCAACGAAAGAGAAGAGAAAAGCTTAGTCTCAATGCGTAAAGTTGTCTCCGATTGCTACCCAATCTTCGAATGTGGCGTAGAACGTCGGAATCTCCCTGTGACGGCTCTCCGGAACGCTTTTGGGCCCCTTGGACGACACTCAATCCAGATCCCCTTCTTTGAGATCCAAATCCTCTTTTATGCATGATTTCCAGGTGCCTAACATGGGTCATGCCCGCCGGCATGGCTTGCCCGTGGTGAACGCTGGGAGCATATGAAGATTTGGCATAACCCGTTGACCCATTTGAATTTTTCTCTTGCCAACTTCCCATTGGACTTCAGATACAAAGTGTCCAATCACCCTTGACTCACTTGAACTTTTCTCTTGCCAACTTTTCATTGGACTTCTGATCACCAAGTGTCCGATCATCCTTGACCCACTTGGACTTTTCTCTTGCCAACTTTCCATTGGACTTCCGATCACTAAGTATCCGGTCACTCTTGACCCACTTAAACTTTTTTTTCCTCAACTTTCCATTAGACTTTCGATCACCAAGTGTTCGATTATCCTTAACCCACTTGGACTTTTTATCTCATGCCAAGTGTCCGGTCCTCCGTGACCTACTTAGACTCCTCTTACCAACTTTCCATTGGACTTTCGATCACCAAGTGTCCGGTCATCCTTGACCCATTTGGACTTTTCTCTTGCCAACCTCCCATTGGACTTTCAATCACCAAGTGTCTGGTCATCCTTGATTCACTTAGATTTTTATCTTGTCAACTTCTTATTGAACTTCCAATCACTAAGTATGTCCGGTTAACCTTGACACACATGGACTTTTCTCTTGTCAACTTTCTGTTGGACTTCCGATCACCAAGTGTCCGATCACCCTTGACCCACTTGGACTTTTTGTCTCATGCCAAGTGTTTGGTCTTCTGTGACCCACTTGGACTTTCGACATCGTCAAGTATCCAATCAACCATGACCTACTTGACTTTTTCTCACCATCAAGTATCCGGTCAATCTTGACCTACTTGACTTCTTCTCACCATCAAGTATTCAGTCAACCTTAACCTACTTGACTTATTACTAACATATTGAACAAATATTGAAATCCAACTCGAGCTTAATTAACTTTGACCTGAGATCGATTGCACCAACACAGCATTTGATGTAAACCGTCAAGTAAAGGTATGTTCACGCAAAGCGACATGTTCATCTCCAGAAATTTGTCAAATTCCTCGTCTTTCTTGGCTTTGGCCAATCTTTGAGGTAAGGGCACCGGTGGTACATAAGTTCTCAATGGAGTCTTAGAGCATGGTTCGTCCGTCTTCTTCTTGGATTCTTCGTGAGCATCATCTGCATTAATGGTCATTTAAGTAGCTCCATCCTCGTTGATTATATTACCTTCCTTGTCCTTTTGGGGCACATGAGGTTCGATTAAAGCTCTCTGACTTCTTAAGAAGATGACATTGCATTGCACAACACGGTTTGTCTCTGGTTGCCCTAGAAATCTCCCCGGAGTCCTCGATGATAAGCTAGAGATCTGCGCAATTTGAGTTTAAATCATTTTAGTATGATTCACAAGATTATCAATAGTACTCGGTTGCTTGATGGCCTCCTCGGTGGTCGTATGTCGTTGCCAAAATTCCTCGTTCGTCTGAGCTTGTGAGGTGATGAAGCCTTCGAACATGTTTTCCATCCTGACTTTGGAGGTGTTTGTTGGACTTTTGTTGATTGCCCAAAACTATTGTTCCCTCCTTGCTCTTGATGTTTCATATATGAGAAATTTGGATGGTCCCTCCAACCAAGTTGTATGTGTTCAAGTAAGGATTGTTTTGTCTCCGGATGAAGTTATTGATGGCATCCACTTGTTCAACTTGGGCTACCTACGCAGAAGTAATGCCAAGTTGACAATATCCATTGCATGTCCTATCACACCACAAATCTGACAGGATGCATTAGTTAAGTTTATAGAATTTACATTAAATGAGTCAAACCTTTTTACGAGCATGTCCATTTTTGCTGCAATCAAACCAAGTGTTTTTACGTCATACTTGCATGTGGCCTTCGTGGGATTACCTCTTTTAGATGACCATTGGTGGTGGTTGATTGTCATGCTCTCTATGATTTCTTCGACCTCATCTAATCTTTTGTTCATCAGTGATGCACCAACTGCGGAGTCTAGGGATACCTTCATCACATAGGAGATCCTGTTGTAGAAGGTATGGATGATAAGTCATTTCTCCAATTCATGGTGGGGGCATTGCTGTAGTAGTCCCTTGAATCTATCTCATGCCTTGAACAAGGACTCTTTATCTTTCTACGTGAAGTTGGTGATGAGATGCCTCAGATGCTCGGAGGAAAGAACTTATCTAGGAACCATTGTTCGCATTGGTCCCATGTGCAGATGATGTCTGATGGAAGTGAATGGAGCCAAGCCTTTGCCTTATCTCTCAGCGAGAAGGGGAATAGAAGCAACCTAATTTTATCTACAGTGACACCATTATATTTTAGAGTTGCACAAATGTCTCAGAACACCTCCAAGTTCATATTATGATCTTCCATAGGTGCTCCTCTAAATTTGTTATGTTGGACCATATGTATTAGAGAGCTTCAGCTTGAAGTTGTTGACATCGATTAGAGGCCTCGCGATACTAGACCTCAGACCTCTGGTGCTAAAGGTGGCATAGTCCTTCAACGACTTGTTCTCATTGTCAGCCATGATTGGTGTTGCTTCTGTTTTGCTCTGCCTCTAATTGTCTTTGTAGGTTTTGCCTTTTATGGTAAGTCTTGTGAATTTAAGAATTAAAAGGAAGAAGATCTCCTGATTTGTTATATCTGAGTATAAAAGAAAATCCTGATCACTTGCAAAAAAAAAGGTCAGAAAAGGAAAGAGACAAAAAAGAAGGAAATAAAGAGAAACAATTGTAAATGAAGAAAGAAGCCTAAATTTACCAAATTGCGACCCAACTAATATCGATTTTGACACAGTCTATGGCAAGTGCACAACAAAAACCTGATCGACGAAAACCTCAAGTGCACGGATACCGTCAAACAATAAAAAAATCAATCCAATAGGGTCTATAAAATCGAGTACCAGTCGAAATCGCGAAGCAGGTTATCTAGACAATCACAAAATCGCAAGAGTTGAGAAAAGAAAGAAAACGAGTCGAGAGAACACGAGAAGTGGTAGGAGAAATTTGATTTTTGAGGAAACGATTCTAGGATTTCAGTTTTGCCACGACGACTGTCGACACCCTAAATATTAGTTACTTTCTTACCTCAATATTTATACACGTGCAAGTGGTCTATCTCGAGATACCAGATTAGACTTTTAGAATTATACCGGCATGTCTACCCAAACGTGACACCTATTTCAAGGTAACCTTACTAAAGTGACCGCTTTCTCAGGGAGGCACCTATCATGATGTCCAATAGTCCTCTAGGTACTATCACCTACTTCATGACGCTGAATTTGGGTAAACCCATTAGACTCTATGATAGCCAATGGTGTAATTGTGAGATTTTGGACTATTTTCATGACCAACTCCTCACGTCTCGGTTTTTATAAGTTGGAGATTTGGGTTCACTTTTTGATCCTTTCCCACATCCCATGGGATATGAAGATGCATGGTTAGTGTCATAATCATGTATGCTCAATAAAATCGGATATGGATAAACATATCTTGCGATAAAGAAAGATAAATAAATGTAGAAAATGAATATCCATAATACATCGGTCTACTCACTCATCCTAGAATCTAGAGTACTATTTCATGGAGATGTAGTTACAACCGAAAGACAGAGAAGACATCCTACAACTTGAATCAAAGAGAAAAGAGAAGAGGAAGCTTAGTCGTGTTGTTATCGGTGTCTTCGGAAGAAACCCTAACCTCTAGGGTGGACGAAAACTTTGACGTTTCCTTGCTCCTAAGGTTTCTTGTCACGAGAAAAACCCTCCTCATCAAAACAAGAGTCTCCTGGGCCTTTTTATAGCCCTTGGAGCCAACAAAAATGGAGGTAGATACCAAAAATACCGAGGCACCACCATCATGCCATGATCGTGCTAGGAGGCACGACCAGGTTGTGCCACTCCACGCGGCTGAAGTCGAGGGCCGGACACGGTCATGCTAGCAGTCACGGCTAGATCGTGCCTGATGTTGTGAAGAATAACATGGTCATGCCTTGGGGCACGACCTAGGCGTGTCAGGTTATGTGAGGTCCAACACAATTGTGCCTTGGGGTATGGCCTGGGCATGTTGAGTTCTGACTTCATCCTCTTCACAGCTAAATGAAGCATGACCATTCTTGGGGGCACGACCAGTTCATGTTGTAGGATCGAAGGCACGTGAGAGGAGGGGGATCACGTGTTTAAAAAACTTATCCTTTTTGTACGGTTTTGAAAACTTTCGGAAACTTAAAGTACGCAACGGAAATGTAAGACAGAAAACTGAAAAGAAATTGCAAGGTTGACAGAAAACTGAAAAGAAATTGCAAGGTTGGTTTTACTTGGTTCGGAGCCTTCGCCGACTCCTACTGCAAGGCCCACGACCCCTCGGATCGTATCGCTGGGCAATCCACTAAAACTCTCTTCCGGCAACCCCCGGAAGAGTAATTCGAATACACAGTAAAGTTGGTGTAACAACCTACACCAACTTATGAAAAAATGAAGCTTGAATAAACTTAAATAAATGTTACCAACACTAAAAAGAAGACTATTCTGGCTTGAGTGTTGGAGCTTGAGCGTGTTCTTTTGCAGAGAGTCGAGAAGAGCGTTCGTAGTAGTTCGTTGTTCTGTTCCAGTTGATGAAAAACTGTCTCGAGTGCTCCTCCTTTTATAGAATGTGTAAAGCTTATCTGATCCACTGACTTCGGGATCAGTTTTGACCGATCGAAGTTTATCGGTCGACTGATAAACTTGATCGGTCG
>JBBUKS010022770.1:0-11552 GCA_038050645.1 Hedychium gardnerianum
TATGAGAGTGTCTAGAGGCTAAATATGCCCTCCAGTCATGGTTCATAGACTCCCACAAGTATTAATTGCCACTTGCCAATTGGCACGTACGGTGGTGCTGGTTTGGCAAAAGAGCAGCACCACGCTGGTGCTGCTCTTTCTAAACCAGCACCACTCCCTGCAAACATGCTTGGACTCCCTTGAATCATTTCTGGTAAGGCCTAAAAGAAGTACTTGATGGCATATTTGGCCTCTTCTGACCCATTTTAACCCACACGAATTGGAATGGGTCCAATCCAAGCTCTCCAGGTCAATCAATGGGTTTTGACCGAAACCAAATGACGACCATGGGGACCTTGGATTTCTAAAATGTTTAAATGGGAAGGAATATGAGAGTGTCTAGAAACTAAATATGCCCTCCACTCATGTTTCTGAGACTCCCACAAGAAACTATGGCCACGTGCCAATTAGCACAGACAATGGTGCTGGTTTGGCAAAAGAGCAGCACCAGCGTCGTGCTGGTCTATAAAGAACTGCACCACGCTGGTGCTGCTCTTTCTAAACCAGCACCACTGTCTGGAAACATGCTTGGACTCCCTTGGATCATTGCTAGAAAGGCTTTAAAGTAGTACGTAAGGGCGTATTTTGCCTCTGCTGACCCATTTTAACCCACATGACTTGGAATGGGTCAAATTCAAGCTCTCCAGGTCAAACAATGGATTTTGATCGAAACCCATTGACGACCCTATGGCCCTTGGATTTCTGAAATGTTGACATGGGAAGGAATATGAGAGTGTCTAGAAGCTAAATATGCCCTCTAGTCAGGGTTCTTAGACTCCCACAGGTAGCAATGGCCGCGTGCCAATTAGCACGGACGGTGGTGCTGGTTTGGCAAAAGAGCAACACCAGCGTGGTGTTGCTCTTTCTAAACCAGCACCACTCCCTACAAACATGCTTGGACTCCCTTGGATCATTGCTGGCAAAGCCTAAAAGCAGTACATGTGGGCGTATTTGGCCTCTACTGACCCATTTTAACCATCACGACTTGCAATGAGTCCAATCCACCTTTCCAAAACTTTCCGGAGGCGGAGAAACCCATCTTACAGTTTGTATGCAAACAAAAATAGAAATTAAGAACAATTATATAATAATATAAATACAAGCAAACCAAATAGGTCATCGTCGGTCGATTTAGAAGCTCCTGAGTGCCACACACTCCTCCTGGCGCTTCCCCAGTCGCATGAGCAGAGCCATGTAGTTTTTCTTCGAGCACAGAGCGCTATGAGGAGTAGAAGAAGAGATAGTGCAAAGCTTCTGCTCATCATTGCTTATATAAAGCGATTCTAGGCACCTGAAAGCCTTCTATGCACCCTAAGCTCGACGTTATTTGATCAAAAATCATCGCACGCCTTATATTGACTTGATAAGTTCTGGTCCAGGCACTTGGATTCGATAGAGGCGCCTAGACTTTCAGGTGCCTTGATCATATCCAGGAGGTTGGAGTCAGTCTAGGTCATCCAATGACTACTTTTGCATCTGTTTGCTTCCCAGTCTTGCTTCAAGCTTCAGGTTCCTGCAAGACAAACAAGCAACCTAGCCTACTCCTGTAAGTCTACCAGACCTACTAGACTTACCTTTTGCTTGGGGTCAATTCCTCCAAGACTTTACCACTAGTCTACTCCTTAGGATTTCACTTTGCCAAGCATCCGTTCACCCTTAACCTGCTTGGACATACCCTTGCTTAACCTCTAGTTAGGACTAATCACTCAGTAGACTTCTCACCACCTAAGGTTCACTCCTCTTGGATTTTCACTGGCTTTACTAACTAGGACTTCCACAGCCTAGCTTCACTAACTAGGAACTTTACCGCCTAGCTTCATCACTAGGGCCTCGCTTCACTCACTAGGACTTTCACCTCTTAGCTTCACTCACTAGGGCCTAGCTTCACTCACTAGGACTTTCACTTCCTTGCTTCACTCACCAGGGCTTAGCTTTCACTCACTAGGGCCTAGCTTCACTTTCTAGGACTTCCTTTGCTAATCATCTGGTCCTAACTAGACTTCTCTTTACTAGTCATCTGGTCAACTTTGACCTAACTATACTTTACTCACATACAAATATCAGGACCTATTTGGATCAACCCTTGGTCAAACTGACCAGACCTTGGTATATTGTCAAACATCGAAACCCTAGAGGTTGATTGCTATTATCTGGTGCTCTTTGCACCAACAATCTCCCCTTTTTGATGATTGACAATAATCTTAAGTTAGGTTTTTGTCTAAAGGGTTTAGACAAAACTAAGATTCTCAATATGTCTAACTTAAGGTTCACTCTCCCCCTTTGACACACATCAAAAATAACTTACCTAAGGTTGACCTTAGGCTTAGCACCAACAATACACTTTGACTTAGTTTTTTTTTCACAAATATTTCAAAAAGATTTTAAGTTAAGTTTATGAAATTTTTTTGACAGACATAATTAAGGCACATATTAATTTTTGAAAATATTTAGAATATTTTAGACAATGCATTGTTTTCAAAAATCTTTTAAGTACTTTAAGGATTTTTTTTTTAAATTGCTAAGTACTTAAAAATTTTTGCTAAGTATTGTAAAGAGTTTTCATAAGTTTTTCAAAGATTTTTCAAAAGTTTTTTCAAACTTTTTCTTTTCAAAAATTTCCAAAATATTTTAAAACAAATTTTCCAAAAGTGCTTTAAAGAGTTTTCAAAGTTTTGCAAAACTAATTTTTGAAAGA
This sequence comes from Hedychium gardnerianum, assembly GCA_038050645.1. Lineage (NCBI taxonomy): Eukaryota > Viridiplantae > Streptophyta > Magnoliopsida > Zingiberales > Zingiberaceae > Hedychium > Hedychium gardnerianum. The sequence continues at coordinate 2,735 of JBBUKS010022770.1, forward strand.
ATTTTGAAAAGTATATATATGATCTTTCAATTAGGACTCCCCCTCAACCTGACACATCCTTAGGAATCCTTGTTAACCATAAGGAAAACTACCTATGTATCTCCAAATCAAAAGAACAGTTAAAGTATATTTTTTAAAATAGTTGTCAAAGTATGAGTTTTCAAAGTAAGTTTTCAAAATATTTGTCAAGATTTCTCAAGGAATTTTCAATAATTTCAAAGAATTTTGCAAATAATTTTCAAAGCATTTTTTTTAAAGTACCTCCCCCCACTAATAAAATTTTGGATTTTTTACTTCGTCACTAATTACTTTAGTAATTTATGAAGTAGTATATAATAATCAACTTCGGTAATAACATTGGCAAAGTCAAAAAGCATGTTTACTTCATATTTTAAAAAACCCGGGCTTCACTTTTTTTTGTAGAATTTATTTTGGCATAGAGTATTTGATAAAGTAAAAAGGTAAAATAGAATTATAATTTATAGATGTTGAAGTAAAAAGATGAACATGATACTTGAATTAATTTTAATTTTCATTTCACTTCCATTTCACTTTAGCGCCTAACAACAAAGCTTAGCGCCTAGTTTGTCTGTGAAAATGAAACAACCGTGCGACGTCCTATTTTTCTACAACCCTAGCAGCCATCGATTTTGCATCTCCAGCCTTCCACCGTCGTCGAAAACTTCTCGTCAACGTCGTTATTTGAAGGCTCAAGGTTTGAATCCTTCTATTTTCGCCGGAGGAGGGGCGCTAGGGTTTTTGATTCCCGCCTTAAACTTCTTGTGCCTAGAAAAGAAGAGAGAGCTAGAGCGGTGGAGGGCTGAGCATGATACGACTTGCCTCTCCACAAGGCGGTGGTGATAAGAGTGCAAGGGATTTTGTGGAGATGCCGAGGGCATACGCTCCTCTCCGAATTCTAAGGCAGCGGCGGGGAAAGCGAGGAATGGATGCATCAGAGAGTTAGGTCAGTCGAGCTAGCCATTTGGGGCTATCCGAGTTCTCTTAGTTTTTTCTTTAATATATGCAAACGTATCATAGTTAAGGTTTCTTCTAAATAAATCAAATACTTTTGTAGGCATTATTGCTCCTTTCCTTCTCCTAGACAATGGTGTTTCAAAGAGTCAAGTAGAGTGCCTCCCTCCTGACCCCTCCACAACCTGATATTTCCCATGAGAAGAAATGAGCTGCCTCTGACCAAGTGAATTGGTTGCAACCATCACCATAGGAGACAAAAGGACCTTCTCCAACACATAGGTAAAATCCAAAATTTCATTCACGGCTCTAGTTTTGGCTTAGATTTTTTTTTCAGTTGGTAAATTTAAGTTCTAGGATTTGAGGTTACCATGTTCTATGTAGAAGGCCATTTGTTTTAGGAAGATGGTGCAATGAAATCTCCTCTTGAAAATTATTTATTGGGAATTGATGGTGTCACGCCCCGGGAGGATATTTATTCGACGAAAATCAGACAGCACCTCCCCTATACGGCGGACATTTTCCTGAATACATAATACATCTAAAACACAAATACTCAACACAGGTATATACAATCATACATAATGCAATGATAATAACAAAAAAATACTCCACACGGGTATATACATCCACGCAGTTTATATAATAGTAAAATACTCAATCCGGGTATGCACAACCACGCAGTGTATATAAAAGCAATACCATAAACAGAAACAAATGGTCCACATGACCATAAAAAAACAAAACAATACATTGCTGCGAGCTGGCCCGGCTTACGTCACCAAATAAATGATCGGAACAAATCCGAAAATCCAATACAGATGAACAAATACAATACCAGATAAATACACAAATACGGAAGCTAAAATAAATCATAAGCTTCGAAGTTAAATTCGAAAGTCGATGTGATGGGGACAGCGCAGGCAGATATCCTTCAAGCGACCCAATCAATAACCTGTTGACAAAGAAACAACAAAAGAAAGCAGGAGTGGTGAATACACAAGAAATACTCAGCGGATATAAGACAGATAGTGCATGATCAATAGCAAGTACAATAACTCAAATATGAACAGGAACAAAAGATATACAGTCTCACAGAAAGAATCAACTCACCATCGTATGTTAATATCCGTATGCCACAACTATGCATGCACTCTACTCTACTACGCATAGTATCAAGAGTAGTGCCAATAATACAAAATATGGGTACAACATCTCACATGTGTGTACCCTCAATAACCAAAATAGGTACAACATCTATTATGCATGTACCGTCAATAACCAAAATAGGTACAACATCTATTATGCATGTACCGTTAATAACCAAAATAGGTACAACATCTCCTATCCATGTATCGTCAATAACCATCCTAAATACAATATCTCATATGCGTATATCGATACAAGTAACAGAAATTTGAGGGTCTCGTATGTGGGAGCAACGCTCCACCACAGGGTAGACAAATGACCAAGACACCCAACTCGTCAGTTGTGGATTGCGGGACATACACTCTACCACGTTACACGTGGGCAGTCCGTAAATGTCAAAGTCCTTGTCTGTGGGAGAATGCTCTACCACGAATGTCCTCGTGAGCAGCCAGGGTGTAACAAGCCAAATAGTAGCATCTACGACTCACTCAACCAACTAAATGGGTGAGAGAGTTGTTATCTGTTAGCTTTTATGTACTTTTACTATTACGGTTATATGTTTTTAGATATTCTTGTGATATTGTCATTTGGAGTTGACTAGATCTGTGATATGTTTTATTTGCATCTTGCTCATAGTAGTATTTCATTTTTATACATGCTGATGATTATGTATCCCTTATGGGTGAGAGAGTCATCAGTCATATTTCCTGCCCGCTCGATCACTCGAGGAAGTGGTGGCTGGAGTGTGTGTAGTATCTCGGGTCGGGCTCACTTAACCACTCATGGGTAGTGGATGTATGGAGTGTATGCCGATAGAGGCCACTTATAATGTAGTTAGATAGCTACTTTACATCTTGTCCACTTGTTCCACTTGAGATTAGTGATTGTATGGAGTGCATACAGTTGTCACGGTCCTACCCATTCTATCACATTGATGTAGTGATGGCTGGAGTGGTGAGTAGGAGTGACTTTGCATTGCTTATGTATTTGCACTTGCATGTGCATTATTATTGTGGGTTTGTGCATGCTTGAACGTATGTTGACCTTATATGGTGACTTGATATATTTGATTCTATTTGGCTTGCTAGTAAAGGATTTATGTTATTTTTATGATGCTACTGAGTATTGAGTAGTATTGTTTCAAATTTTGTTTTATTTTCCAATCACTACTTCACACCTAGTGGATCAGACTTGTTTTAAGTAATTTTTGTTATGACTGTACTATTGTTCAGGTTGGTACTTTCCTTTTCGAGACAATATTTCTTTGTTCCATATCTATATTAGTCATGCACTTTATCCTTTACCCGCTGAGTTATTTTAAACTCACCATCTGTATGTTTAATTTTCTTCAAGTAGTAGTTAGACACTACATGAGTCGCTTGGAGATCCCGTCCGCTTGTCCCACAACACCTAGAGGGTGTTACCTTCTTCCGCTTCATATTTTCTCTTTACTTCTTTTGTTTGGATTTATCATTTGAGTTTTTCGTTCATGCATTGTAATAAAAATTGTTTTGATCATTGGATATCTGACTTAGTTTGGATTTGTCACTTTGGGACATTTTCTATTTTGTATGTGTAAGTCGAGTAGGCTTACACTATTATGGATGATTTTAAGACATGATGGCTCGTATAATATATCTCTTTTATTTTTGAGTGGTTTTACCTATTGATATTGTTGTATAGTTAGTTGTGGATATTATTGCGTAGTGTGTTGACATTTTTATCTATTGCGTGGTTGTGTAACCAAAATATGTGATTGTCACAAGGGGAGTACTGTCCATTTTTTGACGGATAAGTATACTTTCGGGGCGTGACAAATTTAGGGTTAATTAAATTAATCGATGGATTAATAAAATTTAAGTTTGAATTAAGATTTAAGTTAAAGTTAATTTCTACTTAAGTTTTTAATAAGAGTTGATTTTGGTTTAATGAAAAGTTAATTTGATTTACTTAAAAAATTTGGATGAATTTAAATTAATTTAATTTGATTTTGATTTAACTAAATACATTTTAGATTATTATTCAGATAATTAATTAATTAAATTAAAATAATTAAGTTTAGTTAAAGTTAAATAAAACTTTATTTCAAAATAAGTTACAATTAATTTATGGATTAATTTGAAGGTAATTGATTAATTAGGATTACTTAAAATTAGTGAAATTTATTAATTTGATTTGACTAAAATTTTAGGTTTGGATTAATTATATTGAATTTGGTTAAATACATTAATTTCGAATTAATTAAGTTTTCAATTTCGATTAAAAATAAAATTTATTAAGTTAATAAATTTTGATTTGATTAAATTTTAGGATTAATTAAATTAATTTGATTAAATTTTTTGGATTTAATTAATTTGATTTTTTTAATTTATTAATTATTATTTTCAAATTAATTAGAGTTGTTCATTTAGGATTAAATTAATTGAGTTAGAATTAATTTTGAATTAAGTTAAATTTGATTTAATTGATTAAGTTAAATTAATTAGATTATAAGTTACAATTAATTAAGAATTATGTTGAGATTAATTAAAAATTAACTTTAAAGTTTATTTGAAATTGATTGGGTTAAAATTAAGGATTATTTTTGGATTAATTAAAGTTAATTGAAATTGATTTAATTAAAACTTTCAGATTAATTTAAAATTAAAATAATTTCAAATTAATTGATTTGATAATTATTTTATTAATTTTAAATTAATTCAGGTTTAATTTGATTAATTTAGATTTAATTATTGTTTAATTGATTTGAATTGAAAAAGGAGTTGCGTTGGGTTCATCAAGAAGGAGTTTATAGGGTAAGCTTCTAGGCTGTGGTAAATCACATAGATATCATTAAAGTAACAATGCGCCTAAGACAAAGCTTCCAAAAATAACCAATCCAAAAAACTTAGTACTGGGTTTTGGTCTAACTAGCTCATGGTTGACTGGGTAGCTTTAGCTAGATCCACTAGGTCTAGTGCACCAGGTTGAACACATGTGATTCAACCTAGACATTCCTTCGACAAAGTTCCTTAGCCTACTATCATCACAATCCATTCTGATGCTATATTGTCAAGGTCGGTTAAACCTTTTTATAACTAACCGTTCTAAATTAAACATGAAAATAAAACTAAATATGCATAAAGAAATTTAAAGTAATCAATTTAACTAGGATGAAAAAATTTTCTACTGGCTCCCCTTAAATCATAACCTCGATATGGTCTATCTGTTTGATCTTTGGAGATGTGAGAGAGGGGGGGGGGAGTGAATCTCGTTCGAAAATCTTTTCTTTTTACATAACTCAAAGTAGCAGCGAAAAATAAAAAATAATAGGCACACTCCTTTTTTACTTAATTTGGAGCCCAGCCGACTCCTACTCCAAGAACCCACGACCCTTTGGATCATATCGATGGGTTAATCCACTAAAGTAGTTCTTCCGAGAAAGCAAGGTAGTACAAGCATGTAGATTACAAGTAATATGCAAAATATACCGACAATAAGAAGATAAGCTTCGGCATAGGTTGTCAGATTGCATCTTAATGTAGTAGCAGTAGCTTGCACGAATAGTAGTATCCGGAACAGAATGAAGCACGCAAAAAGTTATTCTCGGCTCGGACCCCGAGGGCTTCTTTTATAGGCTGCGTTTGGTCAATTGAAAATACTATCAGTCAATCGATCATTTCGGTCGACTGATCCTCCTGTCAGTCGACTGAACCCGCGACCTTCCTTCTTTGCTCTAATCCGATCCATTGGACACCAAAAATCATGCTTGATCGGTCGACTGATAAAGCTTATTAGTCGACTGATCCTTGTGTTTACCTTTTCTGCATTGATTCGATCTGATACTTGTTTATTTCCTTCTTTGTTTGATTGACTGATTCTAGTCTTTCCAAGTATACAGCCTCTGTTCGATCCTGTGCTAATCTGATAGGATCGATCGACTGAACTTCCTATTCGGTTGACCAAACCTAAGTTAAATCCGAACTTTGTTTTATCTGCAAAACAAAGTTAGCACAAGAAATATAATAGTAACAATCATGCAAAAACAGAGGCTAGATCAGATATAAGTATGCATGAATAAGACAGTTCGGCTTGTCTTGATCTCAACATAGAAACCTCCGTTGGTTTCTTTAGTTGGATAAACGCCTAAGGTTTGTCCCACTGGGACACGACCTCACTGCACTAACTCCAGGTGCTTACCTCAACTCACTTGCCAAACATCGGGTCCTCCAGACCTGTTTGGACTTTGCTCAGCATCGGATCGAGCTTCCAGGACTTTCACTTGATTCGATATCAGTTCCTCCGGACTTATCGAATCCTCTTGCTAGATGTCAAGTCCTCTTGACCCATCTGGACTTCCTGCCTGGTTCTACGATCTGCCGAGACTTCCTTGCCTAATATCGGATCCTCCAGACCTACTATGACTTTTAAAGTTGAGATCTTGCACACTGGATTAGTTCATCAGATAACAATAAGACTTAACTTTGAACCTTTGATAACATTAAAACATAGGTTTGATTCTAGCGCTCCTTGCACCAACAGATGAGAAGTGAGTTGATCTCGTGTGTTGGTGTAGATTCTGCTGCAGAAAGTTGTTCCGGCGTCAATTCGATGTAGCAGAGTCGTAGTATGGCAGTTTTGGAGATTCGGGCAGCAGTATGAAGAAGAAACGATGTTCAGCGGTGATATTTATGACTGCTGGTCGAGTAGTTCTCATATAGCCCATTGGGGGCGCCTCCAATGCTCCGGGGCACCTCCATTGAGGCTAATCTGATTCGATAAACTCGCTGCTTATCCATTCCGAGGTGCCTCCGAGAACTCCAAGGCGCCTCCATCAACTCCATGTGTTAACATTGCTTATCCAAGCGCTGAGGCGCCTCTAGCCATCTGAGGTGCCTCCAACCATCTGAGGTGCCTCCAGCACCTCCAGCTCTGAGGTGCCCCCAGCCATCTGAGGCACCTCCGGCAATGAGGCGCCTCCATCACCCAGAGGCGCATCCAGCGCCTTTGCTCCGAGGCGCCTCCAGCACTCCGAGGCGCCTCCATCACTTCGAGGCGCCTCCAGCGCCTTTGCGCTAAGGCTGATTTTTTCTCAACTCCTGCAAAGTATGTTAGTACAAAATATAGCTGCAAAACGGAGTTAGCACATATTTAATAAATAAAATGAGATCCATGTACAAACTTTATTTATGACTTAAATCCTATCTTATCACGATCAGGATTTAATCATGGTCTCAACTTAGAGTTCACTTTGGACCTAAGTTGGACCAGCGCCTAAGTCTCTATCGGGGACTCATCCTCACTGGATTCGCTCCTCTAGTTTCTTACCTCACTTATCGATTGTCGAGTAACCTCATCAACGTATGATCTCTGATCCACTAGGTCTTCCTACCGGAATCTCACATCCGGACTTCAGCTAATCGTCTGGTCCTCCCTGACCTGACTGGACTTCCTACCAATTGTCTGGTCCTCTCTAACCCAGCTGGACTTCCTATCATAATTGCACATCTGGATTTTAGCCTGGTGTCTGATACTCTAGATTTATTAAGTTAGTTAACCTGCACACTTAGCTCAACTTGTTAAACTACAATAATCTAACTAACCTGTTGTCATACATCAAAATCTAGGGTTAGACTATTAGTGCAAACTGCACCAATAATTTCCTTCTTTTTGATGTAATAACAACCTAGGTTAAAGTTAGAAAAATTAAAAACCCTTTCTGGCTAAGTAAAATAAAAAAGCATAAAATACCAAAGTTTTAGTTTTAGTTTATTTTGTATTAAGGAGTTTTAAATTTGATTTTTTTTCTTAACTTAACCCTTTACCTCCCCCTTTAGCATACATCAAAAATATAAACATTCATAGCATAAGCAGTAGCAAATAGGCAAGAAATTACTAAGACTTAGCAAAAAAATATTAACAATTTAAATCTTGATAAGCATTTAAAATATTTTATCAAGTTTGTAAAGATTTTTCTTAAGTTTTTCACAGTTTTTTTTTAAAAAAAATCTTTTCTTTTCAACAACTTCAAGATTTTGTAAACCAACTTTTTTACAAGGAATTTTCAAAAAAAAATTAAAACATTTTTCAAGTCATACAAAGAATTTATAAATATTATGCACATAATTTAAAAATCAATTTAAGAATTTTTAAAATATTTTATAAATATTTTCATGAATTTCTAAAATATTTTTAAGATTTTTAAAAAAAAAACTATTCTACACACTTTAAAGGTATCTCCTTCTTAACCTTACACCCCCTGGTTATCCTTGTTAATCCTTAGAAAATCTGTCTAAGTGTCTAGGGTTTATCCAAATCAAAAGAATAATTAACATATGATTTTTAAAATATATATTTTCTAAACAAAGTAATTTTTCAGAATATCTCTAAAGATTTTAAAACTATTTTCAAGAATTTAAAATATTTCCAAGGGTTTTCAAACTATTTTTAAAATATTTTTAGAATTTTTAAAAATATTTTTAAACATATTTTGCAATTCCACAAGTATAAGTCAACTATCAAGTCAGGAAAAAATATAGGCTGCCAAAACATAACCAACCAAGTCATATGAATCCAAAAGTACATATCAGACATAAAAACGGTCACGCCCCGAGAGGGTATTTTTCCGACGAAAATCGGACAACACCTCCCCTGTACGGCGGACAATATTTCTGAATACATACTACATCTACTCATAAATACCCAACACGGGTATGTA
>JBBUKS010022839.1:0-11549 GCA_038050645.1 Hedychium gardnerianum
TCATCGTCATTGACTCCATTTGGTTTTTGCCTGGCTACTGGTACTCCTCTTTTACTCTAATTAATATGATTCTAATTTTTTTTATAACATATATGTATGGTATTCTTGTTTCTTCTTTCTTTGGTTACCACTTGCATTGGAATACTAGACTTTCAGCGTTGATATTTATTGGTGTAGTTGAAATTATGATGCTGATTACTTTTTTTTTTATTTGTTAGGCATCTGCTTAATTCTCTGTAGCACTGGATTTGATCTATCTTCTGAAACGATTTAATTTATTCATAATGACAAATCTCTTTGGCAGGGTCATTTATCATATTATGGGGACTCAATTATTTTGGCTATGCTTGCTTGGCATATTTGTAGCAGGTATGATACCATGTTTTACAGCAAAGGCTGTCACCGAGTACTGCATGCCTAGTGACATTCAAATTTCTAGAGAATTAGAAAAATTTGGTGATTTTAGTGGACTTACTGAGAGAGAAATTCCTATGAACATATTCTCACAAAATCAGGAGATTATACCGTGATGGCTTGTTCTTTGTTGTTTTCCTTTTTTGTGTCCTTGTTTGTATATTAGCATTTTCTTTCAGCTTCTGGCCTGTGTTTCTTCACTTCTGGCATTTTGGGTGCATACAAAAGTGGCAGAGCTGTAATTCTTCCCTCGTGTGTTTTAAAGTCTTTATTTTATTTTTTAAATTTTTTTGTCTTTGTTTATAAATGAAATGTGATTTGGTATTATAAAAAAAGCTTATGATACAGTTATTTACTTCATGAGGGGCATATATAGTTTCCTTCTCTTTGCCTAGACATCTAGTTTATATTCTAGTTGCACTGTGCTGATGTTTGCTTGTTTTTTAAACCTTTTTGGTGTGGATTTGTTTTTTGTTCTATAATGACAGCGTTCCAGCAATCTTTCTATCAAATTTACCAAAGTACTTGTTTTTTTCCAATTGTTTTCTAGATTTATTTTTTAATTTTTTTAATTTTATATTTTAGTCTTTTACATTTCTAGCTAGTGTTAAAGACCCATTGCAGATGCATCAGTGCCGTGGTGGCTCAAATTCATTATGAAAATATAAGTTTCTTGCGATATGTTTCATGGCCATATTCTATAAATATCAATAAGTTAATGTTGCTTGTCATACCCTTTGTAATCGAGAAAAACTTTTTAATATTCACTAAAGAGAATGCAATGTATGAATTTACAAATGAACAAAATATGAACACGTAATTTAATGAATGATGCTTTGTAAAGCAGGTTAATTGTACATATTTTTCGAGCATTATTAGTGCTTAAAATTGTAATAGAAGTAAAAAATATTGCTTAAAATTGTAATAGAACTAAAAAATATTGCACTTTTGTTTCCTTTTATATATATATATATATATAGTTTTGCTATTTTATACATTTTATCTTACATATTTATTTTTTTTTGAAATTTTCTTGATTTAAAAATTTTCATGTGTTTAATATTATAATTTAATCCTTAAATTTTAAAAAATTATTGACACAATCGGTTGTTTAAAAAAAAAAAAAATTCAAGCGCTTGAATAAATTTAGTTGTCTCAATTTTGTGAATGTCGTTTATGTTGTTCACAGAACGGATGTACAAGATATATATATATATATACAAAAGAGTTTTGTAATGAGTTTTAAGAAGGAAAATCATGTTATAAATGTGTGCAATTGTTAATAAAGGTTAAGAAATAACAAAATACATAAATATTAGAAAAATACTTAGATCCCATATAATAGAGTGAGAAGATGTGTATTCATGAGCATTAAAAATAATGCATGGTGATGGTGACATTATAGGCTTCGTATTATAATTTAGTTAAAGTAGAATGCTAACAAAGTAAGTAAAATTTGATATAGAAAGATAATTGAGCAGATAATGTGATTGGTATGAATTTATATTCATATAAACGATCCTTTGCTGCCCTGTTAGTTCTTAAATCTTAAAAAACAAAATGAGTATGAAAATAATATTATAGAAGTAGAACTAATTGTGCATATGTAATAAAAAATTTAAAATATGAATGAAAAACTTAAAATTTTGATTTAAATTTAAATTAGAAGATGAGACAAAAATCAAAAGGTGCTTCTAATTATCAAAATCGTTAAAAGTGTCCCTCTTTTAAAAAGAATCAAAAGAGTATCTCACCCTATTTCTCATATCCAAGTTATATTTATTCAAGTATTGTTATATCAGTTGTAATTAGTTGTTATCATGTATAAAAATAAATTAATTTAATTTGGTTAAAAAATTATACATAGAATACTTTTATATTAATTTTTTTTTATCAACTTAGTTAAAATTATTTAAATTTGATTAAAATTGTTTTAACATGATAAAATTTACTATAAAATTATTGTAACAATGATTAATTAACTGTTATAATATTGCACCAATCATTAATTGATTACTATAATATTTTTACAGTGAATTTGATCATATCGAAGTGATTTTGTTGAAGTTTGAGTAATTTTAATTAAATTGATAATTTTTTTTAATATAAAAGTGCTATAACGTTTTTGATCAAATTTAATTAATTTATTTTGACATGTCTCCATAGTTATTGTAACAACGATTGGAATAAGAGTATTTTTGATAAGAGAAATATGATGGGATGAAGTATTTAGTTCGAAATAAGGAGTGTAAGTGTTACTTATGTGGGCAGGAAGGACATTTTGCAAGAGAATGTCCGAACGAATGCCGTAATATAAAAAGAGTAGTCATGTTCGAACAGCTAGATCTCCCAGATGACTGTGATATACTATCAGTGCAAGAAGGAGAGGATCAAAGTGATGCTATCTTCAGCATCTCAGAAGGGGAAGACGACGATGAAGATCTTCAAAGGTCAATCCAAACTTTGACCTTACACAGAGAAACTGGTTTTATGCTAGGGCAAATTGATGGGGGATATCGCCCTCAAGTCAAAGTAACTGATGAGCAGCTTAATTGCCAACACGAGTGGCACCACAATGAACAAGTTTTCTCACCACAACCTAGCAATTGTACCTGTTGCAAGCGGGCAACAATGCAGAGGGCTAGAATTCACTGCCCCAACTGCCTGATAACAACCTGCAATCTGTGTGGACCATACTACTTCAAGAGGACGGTCCCAGTAGTACCATCCGCACCCGCTCCTTTCTTTCCAAATAAATTAATTCAGGAGCAACAATACTACATTTCTTGGTGCGAAGGAGAAATTGAAAGGCTGAGAAAAGAAGTTGATTTTTACAAAAATCAATATGAAAGCCTTCTACTGGAGAAGGAACTGACAGATGACTTCCAACAATTAAGCAGAGGAAAGGAAGTTGAAGAATATATGAAGCAAGAGCAAGCCAATATGCTCCAATATGCTCTTTGAAGAAGCTAAAATTGCAGCGGCCCAAGAATCTAAAGGGCCAAGGTTAGTAAAAAACATGCTCTATAATTTACAAATTAATATTGACATTCCAGGGATATCAAAATTCTCATTAAAAGCGATCCTGGATACTGGAGCAACTACGTGCTGCGTTGATCAAAACTCTGTCCCACCAGAAGCATTAGAAGAAAATACATTTATTGTTCAGTTTAGCATGATCAACTCCCAGCAATCCGCTAAGTTGAAAGTGAAGAGAATGGGTGATAGAGTGGAGAAAAAAAAGAAGAGATAATCCTTCTTTACAGCTCATGAGAATATCTTATCGCATCTACTTTAGGCTAGTGCGCTACTTTACAGCTCATGAGAATATCTTTATGTTATATCATATCTTACTGCATCTACTTTAGGCTAGTGCACCATCTGCTTTCGGCTAGTGCGCTTGATTAGTGATAGGTAGGTGGTCGGTCACGAGATTCGTCGTTTGCGGGTCCACCAATTCCGCAAAGTCTTACAGCTGGAAGGCGGTCATTCTTACCTGTGCATCCTCAAGTAAATGTGCAACTGTTGCCAGCTATCCATCAACTTGTTTTACGACGGGACTCCAGTCTCGCCAAAAATTATCTGATGACCCCAACCTCTGGCACTCATGCCTCTTCATGGAGTGAAGGGCCCTGAGCTACTGCAGGGCTTGGACAACATTTGAGCAGACTTGTTGTTGAATTTGATGAAGTTCTGCCCTTGCTTCATCATCTTTGTCAAGGGAAATTCCTGTCTGCATTTGTTTCTTGAGTTCTTCAAGGATCCGCTGGTACTCTTGTACGAGTTGCTCAATATTAGGATTGCCTGAGATAGCTGGCTTGTCATGGCTTTGTTGGGCTTCTCCTGTATTTCCTGGAGAGCTGAGACAACTAGATCCAATTTGCTGAGGACTTGCTCTTCCGACCATTCTGAAATAATAAGACAACATATTAATCGTGATAAAGCGTCAGCGAGTTGATTGTCTTTCCCGTCAATGTGTTCAAATTTAATTATTATACCTGTGCCCGTGATATAGTCGGTGAATGCGAGCCAACGAACTTGGGATGGTTTGTTGGTGGAAGATTTCCCAAAGAAACTAATAATGGCTTAGCAGTCAGTTCGAACGACTATTTCTTCTTTGTCCAGAAAATAGATTTTTAAGGCTTCCAGTGTGTTCATCACTGCATATATCTCTGCATCGATAGTATATTTGGGGGGGGGGGGTTGAAATTTCCACCGGCATAGGCGCAGATCTTTTCTGTTGATTTAGCATCATATTTGTTGACCTTCCATTTACATATGTCACCCCATCCTTCCATGCAGCCGTCAACTTCTAAAATTATGAAGCATTTTTCTGGAGGCACTTCCAGATCTGGTAATTGTTGGACTATACCTTTGATTTGCTTGACAAGAGTCCAGTCCTGGCAATTCATTCTTTTATCCCCAATTGGGCTGGTCTTAGCATACAATGGGCTTAATAGTTTACCCATATTTGGAATGTAATTTCTGGCATAATTAAGAAGACCCAGCCAGGACCTCATGCCCTTCTTTGTGGCAAGTTCTTCTTCTTTAAATTCAGAGATCTTTTTAATAATATGTGGTTGAAGCTTGATCCTTCTTTCTCCAATGATTGCTCCCAGAAATTCAATCTCAGGGACTGCTATTTTTATTTTGGTGGGACTTAATACCAGTTCGTTGAGTTGACAGATTTTCAACATCTTCATTAGGTGTTTTGCATTATCTTCATTACTTTGAGAGAACACTAGAATGTCGTCAATGTAGACTGCAATAAAATCTTCTGTGCCTTTAAAGCAGTTGTCCATTTTTCGCTGGAAGACCGCAGGAGCATTTTTCAACCCGAATGACATTACTAACCATTCATATAGACCATCTGGAACCCTGAATGACATCCATTCAATAGAATCTGCATGGCCACCTGATGGAAGCCACTCTTCAAGTCGAATTTTGAATAAATTTTGCTATTGCTAACCTTTCTGAGGATAGTGTTGATTCCGGGAAGACTATATTGATCTTTATTAGTAAGGTCGTTGAGGCGCTTATAATTAAAGACCATTTTTTCCTTTCCTTTATCTTCTCTTCCAGTCTTTGGATTGATTGTTGTTCCGGAATTTACTATTACTGGGCCGAATCACACCTATTTCAAGGAGAGCTTTGATGTGTTTGGTGAAGGCCTCCTTTTGCTGTGGTGTTAAATATTTGAGTGGCCTGTCTTCAATAATCAAGTCTGGATTTTTAATATCCAGCTGACAGACAATCTTGTTCTTCGACCAGTGTTTCAAGGGATCATCCCCTATATAACCTTGTTCTTTTAGCTCCTTGAGGAGAGGGCCAAACTATTCTTTGAACCTTTGTTGAGATTGTCCTGTAGAATAATGGACCATCTCTTGGATTTGAATATACTCCTCTTCTTCAAGGTCTAATTCTTCAATAGCTGCAGCAGATGTCACAGAGGGTAAAATATTAATTGTGGTCAGATTTTTATAAAATGTTACCACATTTCCTTCGATCCTAACTCCTCCGTGCATAGCTCTGATGAAGTTACAACCAACTATCATCTATATTCCGTCCCCACGAATCATGGGAAAGCAGTAGGTGTAAGGGATTCTGAAGATGTTTTCCCCAATATACATCCTTCAATGCTTCCTTTTTTCTATTTTGGCATGAGATTCGTGAGGCTTGCCTTTGTAGGTCTTGGACTTTCGAATTCCATACCTTTTCTGATCTTTGTAGTAGCCTAAAATTGGGATATGGCTACAAAATGATAAATTCTTTAGAGTCCTTTTGAAGGCTGCATCTTTGCATTCTTGCTCTAAGAATTTGTAAGCAAATAAAACTCTGGGTATGACGCCAACAGTAAGTCCTGGATATTTCTGATCAAAGGCTTCTTTAATTTTGTTCCCAAGATCACCGGGCATTTTGAACCAGAATTTTTTAGATAGTTCAGGCCCTATGTACAATCTTCCTGTCTTTGCAGTGATCTTCAGATACTCATTCATATGCTGGATGATATTTTTCACATTGTCACAAGATAATTTCTTAGATCTCTATACGCTGCATCTTGTATAACTGTTGAGCCTTGTGCAGGATTTTCTAATGAAAAGACCCTTCTCATCTGGGAAAGAATGTTTTGAGTACCCTCCCTGCCATCTCCTGTGGTAACTAAGGCTTCATATTCTGTAGTATACTGCATCCTCCATTGTATCCATGTCAGTTTTTCTATTTCTCCGAGTAGGTTTTCTATGTACTCAAGTTTGTCTCGAGGATCTGTGAATCCTTGGCTTGCAACATGATTTTTGGTAATGGATTCCTACCTTGAGAAAGTATCATGAAAGAGACTAAGTTGCTCAGGTATTACAAACATAGCCCCTCCTTGTTGTTGTGCTGAGGGTAATGACCATATTTCATTGTTGTACCCTCCTTTGAATCTTGTATTTACAGGTCTCTGCTCATGTACTGGTGGTCGAGATGGGCCTGGGTCTGCTCTTGTCGCGGGTGGATACCCGGGAGGACCCATAGCTTCGTCCTGAGGTGGTTTGTATGGTGATACTATGGTACTGGTTGAATAAAGATGCTAATTTTCTTCTTGACCTTCCTGATTTATCAGCCTCCTTAAGCTTGGATATTCAAGTTCAGTACCAGTAGCAATTAATTGATTCCCACCAACTTCCGTAAAGAATGGGTTAAGCCATTCGTCCTCAGCCTCATTATCATAACAGGAATCCCATTTGGGAGAGGAAAGAACGTCTTCGTCGGACAATATAGGGTGTGTAATTGATGCCATATACTGTATTGTCGCTAGAAAATCATCTTCCTCTTCCTCAGTTTCTCCTGATGAAGTATCTATGGACCGGAGTACAGAGGCCCCTGGGCTTGTAGTTCCTGCATAGATCCTCAAAAGGTTCTCCTGAGAGAGATTCGATGTTGACGGAGTTAGAATGGCAATGGCATGCTTGTCCCTTTTGTCCATCAAGTCTTGTAAACTTGTATACTGCCTCTCCTGTTTGCGTTCCGGAGGCATTAACTTTTGGAAAATAAGAGGATCTACTGATGTAGAGCCAAATCCACCGCTGCCTCTTTCAGTAGGGTTAGGCGTATGTATTTCGAAAATGTCTGGATGTATAATTTGTTCAAAAATAATTTGAGCAACACTTTCACCTTGGCGTATATGGACCTGGTTATCTGAATGATTGAATACCATTATCATTACTTCTCCACGATAATCACAATCAATTACGCCAGCTCCCACATCCAGGCCTAATTTCCAAGCCGCACTGGACCATGTGGCTATTCTGCCATATGTTCCACCGGGAATTTCCAGACTAAGGCCCGTTGAGACTAGGCCTCGTCCTCTGGGCTCTATTATGCAGTCCATGCATGCTGCTAAGTCCAGTCCCGCCGCTCTTGAGGATTTTCTTTCAGGTAAAATGACATTTATTGAAAGCTTTCGTACCTGAATATACGAACAGTTTGTATCTTCGATCTCTGTATCAATTAGGAGTCCATCTTGCTCTGTGAAGACTGCGAGTGTGTGAGAAGACCGAATTTCTTCCTCATCACTCTGGATTTCTTCATCTCTGTTGCTAAAATTGGGTGGCCTAATGGTTGGTGCCGCCATATAGATTTGGAAACTTAAAGAAATGCGTCCATCCATTAGATTTCTGCTGTTCACCTCTGTAGGTTGCATTGGGGTACAGACCTGAGTGGGTCTTATGATCCAGTTTAGTCCTTGAAGAGCTGTGGTAGAATACCATCGTCCTGGTAAAGCTCGGACTCCATGACTGGTCAGGTAGTCAACAACTCCCTGAACTTCGTATGCAAAGCCAACATTAGGGGTATTGGACAGTCGACCGACAAGTCCCCTAGTAATAAGAAGATTGACTTCACCATTTTGCCATTGTTCATATCCTCTAGTAAGGATGGAAACCTGAATATTTCTATAGAAATCACCAATGGTTAGCATAATATCATGCATTATATAGACTAATTGACTTCCTCTAGTTAAGTCAACTTCCATCATTGCTAGGATTGACTGGTCTCCTAGCCATCTGTTATCTCGAAAAACAATTAAGGCCATAGTGCATTCTTCTTGTCTGTGTAAGATTTGGATCCTTACCTGCAATACTCCGAGATGGATGTACTGCATTCGGCTTCTCTGGAGTTGATGGAAGCTTTCTTCTTGAATAAACATGCGGTCCTGTTGATTTTCGTCCGCACATAAGATAACTTCTTCTGATCTGTGAATGTATACGCGGTGATGCGCGTCATCTCTTCGAGAATGGTACAATACCTCTATAGGTACTATTGATGCTCGTTTCTGCATAGACAACCGCAGTTGGGCTTGCGAGTCTATTTGCTGCTCTAGTGTGTGTTGGGGAGTGGTTCCGCTAGTTAGTCTTCTATTAATTCTTCTAGTAGCTTGCTGGGCGTTATGAAGGCATCGATGATTCCTTCTATATTCTCGTATTTGATCCTCAAATCAAGGGGTTGATGTAGAAGGCTGCTCTTGTGTAACCAAAGTTCTGGACACCATTAGCTGTTGAGTTTATCCTGCTCCTCCTTTAATATTTTGAGAGGATCCCTGAAAACTCGTAGTTTTCCTTTGCCTTCCTTGGGCTTGTCAGATGCTCCAAGGGACAGATTAGCTAGTTTCGTAATAAGACCTTCAGGAAAGGGTTTTGAAGTGTTACCTCCCTTTGTCTGCTCGATGACTGTTTTGAGATCCGCTTGGATATCTCTAAGGCTTTCAGCTATTTGAGTCAGTGGTTGGAGTTGAGTATTGTTTTGCTTGATAATAGCTGCACTTGCTGAAGTGGGGCCTTGGTATTCGCTTGGTTTAGCGAATCCAATAGCAGGCGACTCGATCTGCTCAGTGGCTTGTACTGCTTCACGGTATGATTGTGTGCTTCTTGTTATGACGTGGTTGCTCATGAAGCTGTCCACTTTTTTATTTTGTGGAGGAGGTTCTCCACGCGTTCAAGCTTTTTGTTGAGGTCATCAGTGAGACGTAAGGCTTCCTTCTCAACGAGCTTGGGTTGTTCTGCAATTTCAACAACCAGGTCCCTAACCTCCTGCTTTGTTAGTGGCCTATTTTCTGTATACATAGTTGTTAAGTTGCCTAAACAGATTTTCAGATGTAATATTTCTTTTTCAAGGCTATGGTACCGTTCAAGGATTTGCTTAAAGTTTTTGAGATTTACTCTAGAAGCAAGACAAGTTCTGTTGTAGACTACTGCAATATTATGAGCTAGTTGGGTGTTACTGACTTTCAGGTGAGATGCAAGGTCAAGGTACTCTAGGTTTGTGGTTCTGGAATGATCATACCATTCCTGAATTGCTCGTTCCCATATTTCAGACATCTAGACTTACTTTCATACCTGGTGATTAAGTAGGGCAATTCCTCACAAGGTTTAGCTCATACAGGTGTTCCCTTGGGCTTACAACGACCTCCTGCCTTACTGCCAAGTTAGGACCTGTCCTTTTGCTTAGACCTCGTTTTCTTAATACCAACTATTCTAACACCAAGATTATAAGCAAACCTAAGGGCTGTAAATTAAAATAACAAAAATAGGAATAGAAATAATCAATCCTTTCCCATGACCCTTCGTACCTCAACCCTAGGGGTTTACGCTGAAGTCATTAGTATTTAATTATTAGTTTTTTGAAAAAGAGACATGCTTTTGACAATTCTAATAATTAGGAGTGTCCTATGAATTTTTGTCCTACTTTCTTTACTTCAAACATGGGAGCTCCCCTTTAATTGATCCTTCAATTTTTTTTTTCATTCTTTTTTGGTTTCTTTCTTGTAGACCTCTCTTTTTGAGCATTTGATATGGTTCCTCTTAGACAAATGAAGTAAATGACATGGTCTTTCTTTTTTACTTTATTTTTTTATACAACTTGAATTAGTAAAATTATTTAAATAATTAATTATTTTTTATCTTTTTCTGAGCGGATAAGCATTTGTTTTTGTAACAACCCTTTTCAGTACTCATATGGAAAGTGATTGAGGGTACCACGTAGTGCGTAAGTTAATATAGAAGTAGAGACAATAATCAAAAAGGACCAACAACCTCCTGGCTCTTATGACTCCCAACTACCAATAGCCTCCCGACTCTTGGACCTCCTGACTCTTGGATCTCCCGACTACCAACAATCTCCCGGTTCTTGGACCTCCCAGCTCCTGGACCTTTCGGCTCCTGGATCCCCCGGCTATCAACAACCTCCCGGTTCTTGGACCTCCCGGCTCCTGGATCTCCTGGCTATCAACAGTCTCTCGGTTCTGGGACCCTCGGCTACCAACAACCTCTCGACTCCTGGACCTCTCAGCTCCTGGATCTCCCACCTATTAACAGCCTCCCGGTTCTTGTACCCCGGATCCTGGATCTCTTGGCTATCAACAGTTCACAGTTACTTGGGCCACAATCATAATATCCCCCGCATCTCTCGAAAATCGATAGTCGTTGCTTTAAAAGAGACGCAGAAAATGAGGGCGTTACTCCGCAGAGAATGCGGGAACGTAGTCATTTATCCCCTAGTAAATAGGAGTAAATGGAGGAACGGGGGAGGAGATAGCGAGACGCATGGAGAACGTAGAGGTTAATCCTCATACGCACATACACTTCTAAAAGATACTATCTACTATTCATCTTCTCCATTCCACCTCAACTGACTTGAGCGTCGGAGTGATTACGCCGGAGAACTCCGTGGCCGTCATTCTAACCGTTCCTTCCTAGCTTCTCTCAGGTGGAGATACGAGAACTTCTCCTGAGGCTCTTCTTGTTGCCTGAAGATAGATGACGATAGTCAACCTCAGTGCCAACACACCGGTGAGTCACGCGTCAGCGTTCCTAGGCGGGATCAAATTGACGTCGTCTGTGGGAACTCTGAGTTAAGACTCGAACTATAAGATGAGTGACACCGGCACACCCAACATCGTCTCCATGATGACAGAGGATTTCAATAAACTGGTAGCCGCCATAGTGCAGGAGGTGCTACAAGGACAACCCTAGCAACCCCCACTGCAGGGGCCTCCCCCTGGTGGGAACCTCTCCGGATCGATAGATAGGACCTTATTTTGTAGATTTAACTTGTATGAATTTTTCGCATGGATCACGGAAGGGATCCTATTTTTCCGC
>JBBUKS010022878.1:0-11548 GCA_038050645.1 Hedychium gardnerianum
GTTAGAATGAAAATATGACATTGATGGATATTTAACTAGTCGTTAACTAGTCATTACAAATTTTTGTGAATTAAAAAAATAAAATAAAAATATTAAATAAATCTTTTTGCCACATTCTCACGTGAATTTAAAAAATACAAAAAAAATAGAAAAACAATGATTTAATAAACTTGTTGTGGGTCCCACATAAAGTTTAATTTTTTTTTAAAAAAAAGAGGATGAACTCATTGAACGCGTTCATCCTCTATGGTGGGACCCATATGTGTTATAACATACCTACAATGTATTGAACGACGATTGAATTATTAATGCAGCGTTATAACGCTGCGTTGCGGCTGCTATGACATATATTTGAATTATTATTTTCATTATCCATTGTTTAGTGTGCAAGGTAGTTACTATAAATAGATGGTGAGTACTTTATTTTTATTATATTTAGATATTAATTGTTCATTATGTTATGATCTTTTACTAAACATATTGGTTATATAAGGAGTTCATTTCTAATAATTGGATCATAAATATATTATATGATAACCCCAAATTAATGAAATAAAAAACTAGAATTTAAACCTCAAACCAATTAATAAAACCCTAGCTAAAATCCTCTAATCTATAATCAATCCCTACTTAAAGTAATAATGGAAATCATACCATATCGTATATATTTACATAGATGAAATTTTTTAGAATGTCAATAATATTATCAATAATTTGTTGGCATTAGGTTTGTTGGGGATGCCAAATTATATGGTTGTCGGGTATCCATGCAATACACATGGGTAACCATTCATATGAAGACCGGTCAAATTCTTAAACTCATGATAATTATCTACACCATAATGAGAAGGTTAAAAGATGAAAAGGCGAAGAGTTGATATTATCTCCACTTTAATGAGAAGTTGAATAAATAAGAAGATGAAAGGCTGATATTATCTCCACTTCAATGAGAAGGTGAAGAGATAAGAAAATGAAGAGTTGATATTTATCTCCACCTTAATGAGAAAGTGAAGAGTTAATATTATCTCCACCTCCTTAATGAGAAGACAAAGAGATAAGAAGATAAAAGGTTAGATATTTATCTCCACTTTAATGAGAAGGTGGAGAGTTGATATTCATCTATATAAATACTCATACACATAGGAGAAGGGAAAGATATTTCAAGAATGGAGAAAAAGAGTTGATATTCATTTCTTTTTGGCAAAGAAGGAGAGGGAAGGTATTTTAAGAAAGGAGAAGAAGAGTTGATATTCATCTCTTTTTGGCAAGGAAGGAGAAGTATATTTAAAGAATTTCACCGTTCTCATCGCTTCTTCAATTTCTAAGGATTATGATAAATGAGCTTATTATTCAAATACTATCGTTTCACTACCATTGTTATCGATTATTGTTTCTTTTACCGATTACTATCATTATTTAATTTTGAGGCATTGAATTGATTATGAACTAAATGGTAGGGATACGTATTTTGAACACTACCGATTATTGAATTACTATTGATTATCGACCTCTCCTCTAGGAGGGATAATTCTAGAGGGCTGATATTAGTTTAAACAATGAGGAACTTGATTTTCTCTCCATGCCTGCATCAATTTCTATTTTGAAATTATTTTTATTTTACTATTGAAAAATTACTACCTTTTAAGAATTATTGTATTCCCACTTGTTGAGTGACTTCCAAATCACTCATTCATTATAACCTATTTCAGTTAGAGACGAAATGAGAATCGAGAATGAAATCAAGGATAGAGAGCAAGTCGAGTTCTGGGGATGATGAATTCGCTCCGATTACTGACATGAAGACTAGGAATTCGTTGTAATAATGAACTATTAAGTGAATATAATTTAATTAATTTCGAATTATGTAAAGACTGTTTTGTTTTGTAATTCTTGTACTACTGAGGTTGGTTGTTTTCAAATTTTATGTTTAAAAGCAATGTCGATGTCCAAACATAACCCAAATCTCCATAACCACTCAACTTGTTCAACTCCATGAAGGATCACAAACCATGTCATCTTCATCACACTAATTAAGTCTTTCTCAATTGATTTCTCCTACAATTCAAGACTTACTTCACAGATCAATTCAGTCATGGCGGGCAAAAAGACGGTCATAGTTGTGTTCCTCTTTGCTGCGGTACTCATGGCCTTGTCGACGCCCATGGCCACCGCATTCGGCTGCTTCGGCGATTGCTGCGACCGGTGTGCCAACGGCAAGATCGGCTCCATAAAGCACCTAATGCACATTATACTTGAATAACAAACCAAACAAGATTACCTTGAAACTAATGATTAAAAAAAGAAAAGAAACCAAACAAGATTCCGAGTCTCATATCTTAATCCATTTAAACATTCTTTTCGCCAAAATCCTTGATTAATAAGCAAATTTTCCCCATGATCTCCATTGTCTCGAGCGCAGTGAACGGAGGTGAAAAGTCCTCCAACCGGACTTGATTCACAAATTCAATAGAAAGCTTCATGGGAAAAAAATAACTAAAGGCGAGAAACACAAGGATGAGCTTGTGTTGTTTACGTCATCTCTCCATGTGAGATTCTCAATGCATAGTAACTTAATTAGCCCATAACTTTCTTAATTCTATCTCTCTCAAATTCATCAAACCCAATGCCTCTTGTCTTTAATTTCCTCACCTTTCAAGCAACGGTGTTTTTATCCTTGTTTATGTGACACAGATTCTTCACGGCTTCCCACCCATTGACTCTCTTATTTTATCCATTAAATTGATTACTCTTCAGTATTTATTCATTTTTTTTATCGTGTAATTTACTGATAATAAACCTTCTTCTTAGCATAAGTGCATTTTAAGCAAGCACAAATCTGCTTTTCACATAACTTTGCTTTGAGGACAAGTTTAGGCAAGCTCTGAGAGATTAAGTGGTCCTTAATTGCACTTAGTATTTTTTTTCTTCAATTGCCTGTTCAATTTATTTAAATGCAAGCACAAAATTTCTGAATCCAAATCCAATATATAATACTATTACATTAACAATGAGGGATTTAAGCTTAAGAAGATAAATTTTTGGCCATATTCTGTAAGTGGCTGTTTCAGTAAACCATTGACTTCATGCATGCATGCTTGCTTTCTCAGAAGCAAAGATAACACCAGAAATTAAGTCTCATCTATTTGTATTTTCAAATTGCAATGGCGTGCAGTGCACATCCCTCCAGTGAGTCCACTGTACGTTCTGACAGTGTTGAGTCCTGTGCCATCTCCCACAACCTCAAGAGTGTCCTTGGCCGCTTTCCTCGCGTTGAGCTCTGTGAGACGAGATCCCCTTCCTCAATTAATGTCTGCTCTGTCGATGTTTTTTACCATGTTGAATATTATAACAATCGATGCAAGACTGAAAGCACCAGTATTCCGAGTGTTCCAGAAATGAGACTGCTGATGATTTAGTGGTTTTAGATATTTGTGAAATAAGTTGCTAATAATTTGATAGATTGCAGACTTTATTAGATTCAGACAACACTAGCAGACACAAAGAACTTCCAAGACCTGTAAAGAGGCTCCTCACAAAAAGATGCAAGTACTATGGACAACAATGATTAAAGAAAGAGCAGAAGAACGTATGATAGCTGCACGAATTGACCTCTCATTGCTCAAGAGTGATCAATCCAGCAACCTCTCAGATTCTTACGGAACACAATCTGCTCACTAATGAAATATGTACAAAATTGTGTGGGCACCATGAATCTGAGTGAGATCAGGAGCAAAGCCTGGGCAGTGATTTGGATCCGCTTGGACTAACTCTTCTGCTCTTCGTGGCCTTCTCCACCTGCGCCTGCATCTTCTTGCAAAGCTTCTCCAGCTCTATCACCTTCCATCGCATTCCTTGAAGCTGTGACTTGAGCCTCTTGTTCTCGCCTGAAATCTCGAGCTTCTTCGCGTAAAGAATGATCTGCTGATCTTCTCTAAACTGTTTTTTCTTGCCCTGATTTTGCTCTGGCGATGATTCTTTCAATCGGGTGGTCTCTTGGAGAAGGTTCCTGAGCTTTCTTTGCTGAGAAATCAGAGCCCTGATTACTGTTCTTGAGGGGAATTTTGAGTTCCTTGCGAGATGTTTGCAGGATTCAATTGAGAGCTTCTCATAGTTTATAGCACAAAACAGCTTTGTTTTCTCTTCATCCAGTAGTTGAGTATGGACCTAAAAAACAACTAATTGTTGAAAAATAATCTGATAACGGACCAAAACCACAATAAGTACTGAAAAATTAATGGAAATATACCTCAAGATACATGTCGATTGCTCGGTAAATTGCATCATGAGAATCTCTTGCTTCATCAGGTAGAGCTGTGGCAAGTGACAAAAACATTAAAGGCTTCAAAGAGGAATCAGGGGAGACCTCAGCCAAGTAAGAGTCCATCAGCTGTGCTGCCTGCTTCAATCGAGCTTTCGATTCTGTAACCTTGCTTGTGCTAAGAAAAGACTTCAAGAACCTTAAGATTAGACTAACATCATAGAGACAATCAATCCCTGCAGGAGCTGGAATTAGTAGACTATCTAACGTTGCATGGTCAAATTTTCTTCCAATCATATTCTCCAGTTTAATTTGGCAGCCCTTGCTAAGCTTCAAAGGTGCTGAGACCCTGAGAACATCAAACAAGCCCTTACAAGACACAGAGCTTCCTCCATCAAGAGAGTAGAGCAGTTCTATGACAATTTCAGCAGCCTTTTTCTTGTTACATGAGGCACTGGATGCTGGACTCTTTAGATAATGCATGAGGAACCTACTGAGCAGAACATGATCTACCTTCTGCAAAACCATGTTTTTGATGACCTCTTCGATCATGTCGGGGCTGAAGCTTAGGAAATCCTCGAACCACCAATTTCGTTGGCAGCCGTTCTTCGTGCTGATTGTGCTTCTTGTATCAACTGACAACCTTAGTGCTGAGCTTTCAGGAGACGAACCAGATTGGCTAGCATCAGTTACTGACGTGATTCTACCGACAACAGACTCCAACACTCGATCCAGCATCCCCGAAGAAACTGAACCTGGAAGCAAGTCTTGGCATTGCTTCAAAGCGTGTATGATCTCAGGCCATGACCAGTAAGGGAGTCCCTCCGGAGATTTCTCAGTCAACTCAAGCAAGTTGTTAATGGAGGCAGAAATACCATCACTCATGTCCATGGGTGTCATTTGGTCTCTGCCTTTGTTGTAGCAGAACTTTGTCATCAGCTCAAATGCCTCTGCTCCTCCAGGGAAGCCATGGATTGCAACTTTGAGGGGTGTAGTGGATGAAATGATCGATGCTTTGTCCCTCAAATTTCTTAGCCTGCCACAGAAGGATGAGACTACTACTTCCTGTAATTAAGTAATCCGCTTAGAGCAACAATGGATTAAACAGTGATCATTTTAAGAAAGTAAGGGAATCTGAAAGCATTAAATGAGACAGTCTAGTGGGGAATGAAGAGCCCTTCCACTGGTTCATTGTGCAAAAAGGAAAAAAAAAAAGGAAATCGAGCTGTAACTAGTGCTTTAAATGGCCACAGTGAAGCAAGAGAAAGAAGCGACCGGAATCATTCCCTCATGAACGGAAACATAATTTCGACTTTGAAACCTTCTTTTTACTCATGTAAAAGAGATGAAGGGAAAGGAAATAAATGACTGAAGCATTAAATGCCCACATGAAAACATCATAAATGAGGAGAGGAGAAAGCCAAAGGCTCGCCAACAAACGATGAGGATGAACTGTACATGGAAATGGAACAGCGCATTTAAGAAAAGTAATGGAATACTGAGCAATGGAAATGAAGACGATTCCAAATGAGTATCAACTGTTCGTTGGAGAAGAATATTTGCTAGAAAAGAAACTTAAAAGCGATCAAGCTCACCTTATCAACCAGGAAAGTCTGTTCGCCATCGACGTCGACTTCAAGGTCACAAGGCATGGCTTTGCAATGGCTAGAAAGTCCGCTAGAAGAAGTATGGCAAAAAGGAACTACAGTGACGACGAAGACAAATTAAGGAATTCCAAGGCAGAAAGGAGACTGCGAGGCCATGCCTTGAGGTGAAACAACGCGACAAAGAGGAGCAGAATCGAGAGCAGTTTCGCTGTTCAACGAACAAGAAGCGAAAGGGAAGAAGAGAAGTAGAAGAGGAACATAGAATTACACGCAGGGACTGCTGATAAACCTCTCGACACCTCGTATATATATAATCACTGTAGTAGAATGCTAATCTCTGTCACGCTCATCCGAGCAAATGTTCTATCTTTATCCAATTCTTACTATTCAATTAATATGGATAATGATTAATCTGATTTTTAATTTTTCATCTATTATTAAAATAAATTAAAAAAATAATAATAACACAACGTCACAAATTTTTTCAAATTCTCCGGAATAATATAACTCGGATAAAATTTAAATTCTTATTATCTAAAAAATTTATCCTATTTTTTTTATTATAATATTTTTTTAATAATTTAAATATTTAATTTTTATAATTTAATTAATTCTAAAAGTCATCGATTTGATTTTTCAAAAAAAAAAGTCATCCATTATTAAGATAAATAAAAATATATAAATACAACTTAGTAAATGATCTTTATAAATTTTTTAAATTTCTTAAATATAATGTCTCAAAAAAACTTTAAACACTTATTATTCAAAGAGTTCATCTCATATTTTATTACAGCACCATGCATAGCTCGAGTGGTAAGTCATTAGGTATTTTTGTTAATAATTCAGATATTTAATTTTTTTTAATTAATTAATTTTAAAAACGAATCTGATTTGATGAAATTTTTTAATTTATTATTCGATTTCATTACCCGAATAAAATCGAGAAAGTGCTCGCTGAACACTCAGTGTGCACTTATGAAGTTTCCTAAAGTGAATTCTGATTCGTGCCGGTCAATTCAACAAAAAGAATGGCAACTGAGCTGTAGCCTGCGACAGTACAAGTGAATCCATACTGTCCTGCTTTTTCTCGGTGTTTATGGGTGTGTGCTCCGTATTTTGGGCCCCATTATTATAAAGAACTCAAGGCTCAAAAGTATGGCTCACTACGATATAAGCGATGTGCATGTATGGAAGGTCACACCCAACGATTCACTTTTTTTTTTTTTAGTTTTAATAGATATCTTTAATTAAGTTATTGATTTTGCACATTAATTACATATGCTTTTAGTTGTTTTATGATATTTGTGTCAAATTAAAGTTTTTTAATGGGCTAGATCGACTCAGGTGAAGGAACATTTACTCGAATTCTAATGGATCCATTGGGATTAGTTGATATAGTATGTGGATATTTAAAGAAAGATTAGTGGCTGGTCTTTGAGGTTATAGATTCATATCGATTCCACAAAGATACGTATGAAATCTAGCATCATTCATGTGAGAAGTCATCTTTGTTCCAGATAATTAATTAATAACTTTGAGATTAAGTAGCTTAACCACTCATTTGCTCAAGGATCAAACAATTCTAAAAGATCATAATTAGTTGTTGACGAAAGCACAGTAGTTCCTGATCTCTCCTGAGCTCCCAGTGAGCACTCCGGCCCGTCCCATCTTCACCATCGACACCTCGAAATCAGAAAAGAAGACGAACTCCGGCAATCGGGCCCTGGAGTAAACGTAGCCCCTCGTCACCTCGTCCACCAGAAGAGCCTCGTCGGAGTGGAACAACCCCCTCCGCTCCGAAACCAACCCGTAGTACTTGGTGCCGAACGTCGTCGAGCTGCCGGGAACCATCTCCACCACCGTGTTATTCCCCGCCCTACACCGCCTCAGCAACTCCGCCTTGTAGCTAGAGTCCAAGGTTGCGTCGGAGCCGCTCCTGCCGTTGTTGTAGTGGTGGTGCAGCCTCTTCTCGAAGGAGAAACAATGCGAGTTACCTATTACAATCAAAGAAAGAATTAATCATTCTTCTGATTATGATTTTTCATCATATATATCACCTGATAAGATCGCCAAGTCAGTGGAGTTGAGGCCTTTGGACCTAAAATTTGCTTTCAGAATGGCGATGTTATCGTCAGAAGACGGCAGGTGGGCTGCTGCTTCTCTGGCGCTCGATCGACACAAACCCATCTCTACGCCCGGTCTCCACTCGATGCAGGTTTTCTCTCGTCAGCCCTGCAGCCTGAGTCGATCCCAACCAAACACTACGATATTAATGGAAACAGAGACGAATTAGTAGTAAGAGCAACAACAACAGCCAAATCAAACTTACCAACGAAACCGCGTCCCTCGCAGCGAGAGCCAAGATATCAGCACACGAAACTGTGCCAGGGCAAGCCTTCTCCAGGGCTGACTTGGCGGCGTCGACCACGTAGAATGCATCGAGCGTCAGGTTCGGCTTCGCGTCCTTCTCCGCCGCGTCGTCCCTGGTGGAGTTGAGGAGCACCGATCCATCGCATCCCTGTTCCAAATCACAACACCTAATTGATGGAACTGCGTGTGGCGGCTAGCTGATGATGATTGATTACTTACTCTGACGAAATGGTCGTGGAAGTGAAGCCTCAGGAGGGGAGCAGAGACGGTGGGATCCTGCGAGAAGTAGCTCTCCACCGTTCTTCTAACTATGGCCTCTGCTTGAGGGCAGGACTGGAAGTAGAAGCCAACCTCGAGGCCATGTCCATGGATCGAAACAACGAATAAGCAACTGATCGCGAGACCGTAACGTGGAGCAAGAAGAGGGGCAGAAGCTTGTCGCAGCAGCAGGCCATCTTTTCAGTGACCAAATCAATCGATTGCGGAGATCTGGGATCAGTAACTGTCTTATTTATATTGGAGCTCGCTTTATTTCTTAAAGAGGGGAAAATAACAGTTGCGTGCCTCTAAATATAGTAACGATCTAACGGAGCAAACGGTCAGTGATTATTTTTAGGACGGTAAATGGAATAAATTTAATATTCGACGAATTTATTTATATCATATATATATATATATATATATAAAAGATTAATTAAAAAGAAAGTCATTTAAAAAGAGTCCTTTAAAAAGAGTAAATTACAATAGACATTTTATACGAAGAAAGTCAACCGTATTTATTAGCAAAAGAATTAACTGACTTGGGCTCATTTTATTAGGGGCTTATAATTTTGAAAAAAATTATATAATAATATAAATTAGTTTAATATAATTCCTCGTACTTTAATTTTGTTTTTTTTGATAATTCAATCGAAGAACTTTGTTCTCTTCTTACTCCTTTTCAGTTCTTAAAATGCGATGAAACATCTTCAAATCATTTTTCATAATAGAAAGGTTTGATTTATTCTCCCTTTT
Organism: Hedychium gardnerianum; assembly: GCA_038050645.1. Classification (NCBI taxonomy): domain Eukaryota; kingdom Viridiplantae; phylum Streptophyta; class Magnoliopsida; order Zingiberales; family Zingiberaceae; genus Hedychium; species Hedychium gardnerianum. The sequence continues at coordinate 9,250 of JBBUKS010022878.1, forward strand.
ATTTTTTTATTATTAGTTTTTAAAAAATTTCTTTTAAGAGCCGGAGTGAATTTCTCGACTTGTTTAATATATTAAATGAGATTTATATTATTTTTTGAGATTTTGAATTGAAAGAAAAAAATATTTATGACTCTATTAATTTAGAGAAGATGGTAATAATAAAATCACGATTGAAACAAAAAAATGACAGGTAAGATGAAATTTGTATTTCGAGAAAAATATGTTATTGAAAAAAAAATAATTTGGTAAAAATAATAATGAAAAAGTTACACAATCAGTTGTAATTTTTTTTTTTGAATCAATTATTTTCTTTTTATAATCTATCAAACTTGTTCTTTTATGAAAATTAAATTTAAATCGATTCAAAAATATGAAGAAATATTTGATTTTTTATTCGGAGAGGTTACAACACGTAAATGATGAAGTCTTGTTAAATTTTTATAAAAATCTTTAAAATTCTCTGACTCATAAGAAGGGTTATTCTAATATTAATAGGCATCATTTATTTAACATTCTTAAAGTGCTCATTATTAAGAGTAGCAAAATCGATAATTAATGTATTTAATTACTTGAAAAAAATGAATGGATTATTACTAAATGCTCACATTATTTATAAAATTTTATTGACTATGTCGATTACCATAGCAAGTACAAAATGAAATTTCTCAAAATTAAATTTAATCAAAATATTTCTTCAATCAATCATGTTATCAAAAAGATTGACTATATTATCAATTGAGAAAGAAATTATTAAATAATTTGATTATATATATTTGATTAATATTTTTAACTCTAAAAATATAAGACGGATTAGTTTTTAGTGATAATTTTGCACATATTTATTTTATTATTTAATTATAATAAAAATATTTTGAATGTATTGTTTGAAAAAGTTGTTATAAAATTAAAAAAATGTGAATATGATTAAGAAGTCTTTTTAAAATTTAATTCAGACCCAAAAATTAGTAGGATCGACTTTATACTTAATAAAATATTTTATATTTATCAAAAATTAATCTTAAAATATATTAAAATAATCATCTATATAAATATTAACAGGATAACTCGTGGGGGCTGGTAACGATCCAAGAACTTAACAATGGTCCATAGATCATGTTCATACGAACATGTTTATTTGTGAGGTTAAAAAAGCGAAATATTTATCCTCAATATTTTCGTCTGTTTATCTTAAATTAATATGAATAAGGTAAATTATATAGATTAATTTAATTAATTTAAATAATAATTAATAAATAAAATTTGACTAGGAGATTATTGTGACAAAAGGCGAAACGTTCGCCTCCAATGCTCTCGCCAGTCCGTCCCAGAACCAACACGGAGGAGGTTTAACTAGGAGACCATGTTTCTTCGTAAACTAACATATTCAACAGAAATCGTACTTAATTTTGACATTTTTGAGCATTTGGTCAGCTCGTCAAATCTAAAAACAATCCTTTTGCCGGGGCACGTGGCGCCCATACGACTCAAAGATATAAATTTTCTACCAAAAATGTTTTTTTTTAAAAAAAAAAATGAAGTGCGGAGGTAATTACAAGGACACAAAGTAGGGATGTGCAAAGTATGATGAACTTAAGTCATACTCACTCCCAAAGTTAGAGGATTGTGATTAGTTGTATTTTTCTTGGCCGGCGTTCCACAAATTCAAATTTTGAATGTTTATTGAAGTGTGAAAAAATAACTTTTTAAAAAAAAATTATTAACAAGCGACACTTAATTTTTTAAATATTTAAAAAGATATAAAATTATATATACTCTTAGTTTAGTTTGACCGATTTTATTAAATTTATTATCATCTAAATCATCTAACTAACTGTCAATTGACTAAAAATGAAATTATTTGATTGAATAATCAACTAAAAATGATTATAATTTTCTAAATATAATTATATTAATCAATTAATAGTCATTGATTAAAAGTATTTAACGATCTTAAACATATTATATTTGTGTCAAATGAAGATCTTTATATTTTTGGAGTTCTCTATATTCTTTTTTTTTTCAAATTTTGAACCATATTTTTGATGATTATACAGATCTTAAATTTGTCAACAAAAAAAAAAACCATTGCACACTTAGGATTCTCTTAGTGGCAAAAGGCGAAATACTCATTGTCACGTCCCGGGAAGATATTTATTCGACGAAAATCGGACAGCACCTTGTGTATGACGGACAATTCCCTGAATACATAATACATCTAAAACACAAATACCCAACACGGGTATATACAGTCAAACACAATGCAATAATAATAAGAAAATACCCCACACGGGTATTCACA
>JBBUKS010022918.1:0-11546 GCA_038050645.1 Hedychium gardnerianum
TTTCACCTGAAAGGGTGATCAACTAGTAAAAATTTACGATGCAAAAGATACTTTCCCACTGCAAGGTAATGAAAATGCATCAGACTCTGTCATGCAATATAGGCATGCTAATTTACCAGCCGTACTCCATCCCGACAATATTGAGTATGCTGAAAATTACTTATCGTACATAATAAGGCAACATGCATTGTAAAATTAGTTTTTCTTGCAACATCATAAGTCAATGACCCTACATTCCATAATTCATTCAGCTCGATAATGAGAGATTGTAAGAAAACATCTATATTCTCTTTGGGATTGGTTGAACCAGGGATAAGCACAGTAAGGAACATAAATTCATCTTTTATGCACATCCATGATGGTAAATTGTACGATGTTAATATAACTAGCCAAGATGAATATTGCTGTCCCGACTGACTAAATAGCTGAAATTCATCTACGAAAAGTCTCAATCTCACATTACGTTATTCCATTGCAAAGGAGGGAAATACAATATCAATATGTTTCCATGCAAGGGAATCACAAGGATGACACATTATACTTCCTTCCTACTCATGCTGATGATGCCACATCATGTGGCAAGCTGTAGTGGCAGATACATACAAGCGTTGAAGTCTAGTAGTTAACGGAAGTAATACAATACTTTCCAAGCAATATTTTTCTTCTTCTTCCCTGAGATGCGAGTACGATGCTTATAACAAGGGTGAGTACAGATTTTACATTCAATAAGTTCGCTGTCTTCGTTTTAAAATATCATGCAATTGTTTATACAACAATCAATTTTCTCTACAGGCAAACCTAAACCCCTAACCAATTTTTTTTACTGTAAAAGCTATCAATCATACAATTATCTGCAAGGAACAACTCTGACATCAATTGACATATGTCATCATAACATCTTTCTGAAAAATAATATTTTGCTTTCATATTCAATAACCTTGCAGTAGCTGATAATTGAGAATGACCAGAAGGAATGTCTTCCCACACTTCTCTTTCATTAGCCTTTAACATTTCATATAGTTGTTGATATTCAGACGTTGATATTTCATCTATATTGGAATAATCATCTACATTAATCACATCGTGAACCATTGATTGCATTGCAATATCATTAGTTGATAATTCTCCAACCGTAGTTGTGCCAGATGATGAATCACCAGAAGACCCAATTGGTTTATACAAATAAGGTTTTCCGTGACAGTACTAGTTGTAGTAATTGAGCTCAAAATCATTTTTATATATATGTAGTTTCACGGTATCCTCATCACAGAATACTTTATTTTTATATTTGCAATGATTATACGAACATCGTAACTCGACACCATTCATATATTTTGGACGACTTTTAGCAAAGTTCACAAAACGTTCAACTTCAGCAATAAAATCATCTATGATGAATTCATTTTCTAATCGATTATACATCCAAGCTTTATTCATATACATTGTTACCTAATGAGAAAAAAATATGAAATATTATTAAACTTGGACAATTTCAATTAATCTTAAATAAAACAATACTATAATATTATTAATAGCATGTACTTCATTTTGAAAGTTACATCTTCGTACAATCTTTATATTACCCTTATTTAAATAATTTAAGTTGAATCATATTAAAGTAATTAGCTTCGCACAGTCTTTAATCACTTATAATTAGTTTCAAAATGTCTAAATATGATTTTAAGTGTATGTTTAGGAATCAATTTTCTTCTAATGTATATTTGATACAAGTTTGAAGTAAAAATTCATACGTCTTAAGTCAAATAATAATACAAAGTATATGGATTGCTAAAACTATTAAATTTAGGATTAAAATTAAAATATATTTTCCCACATATTAAACTTGCTTGTTAGATAATGAGAAACGACATATATCGTCGAATAATCATGAGATTTAGTTTAAATAATAATTTAATAAGCAAGAACTTGTATCAACCTAAATTACAAAAACCTATATTTCAAATTAGAGACAATCATAGACAATGAACTCTACAATTAACATAGATGTAAATGTATCAAGATTCAAATAACAAAATAACTATATCATGTTATAGATCGAAATACTAAATTAATCTACGTATAAATTCAACCATATAAATTAACATAGAAGTACTGTTTAATAATTTATACCTGAAGATGAGCAGACTAAGATGAACAAATAGACAGGAACAGAAAATCCAGAATACTACAAAATACAAAAATGAATTATCTATAATCAATCACAAACAATCACAACAAAAGAGCATATGAGCTTGTGGCAAGCCGAGCTCGTAGTCACGAGCTTGCGACCGGACCAAGCTGCCTGCCACAGCTAAGCTATCGGCCACGAGATGGAGGTTAGGCAGTCCGACAGAATCCAACAGGCGGTTGACCAAAATCTTTCGCTAAAGTTGTCGGCCGACAAGCTGCCAGCCCAAGCAGGCGATCGGCCTAGCAGCCGTCCTGGCGAGCAGGCGGCCGGCCTAGCAGCCGGCTTGGCTTGTCGAGCAGGCGATAGATTGAGGGAGAAGACGCTGGTCGGCATGGTGAGCAGGCAGCCGACCGACCTGGCGAACTCATCGCCGTGAGCAAGCAGCCGGCCGCCCTGGTGAACTCGCCACCACGAACAGCCGGTCGCCTTGGCGAACTCGCCGCCACAAGCAGTTGGCCGCCCTGGCGAACTTGCAGCCGTGAGCAGCCGACCGACCTGGCAAACTCACTGCCGCGAGCAGTCGGCCGCCCCTGGCGAGCAGTCGGCCGCCTTGGCGAACTCGCCGTCGTAAACAACCGGCTGGAGAGAGATGGATGAGAGAGGGAGAGGGGACTTACCAGTGAGACGCCGTGGCGACCGGAGAGAGATGGCAAAGAGGGAGGTTCTGCACGTAAGAAAAATTAGGGTTGAGCCCTAATTTTTCAACCGAGATTACCGACGGAATAAATTTTCTGTAGGAGATTCTCGAAAATTTTCTTTTTTTAGCACGGAAGCAAGACTTGCTTTCTTTTTCTTTCCGTTGGAACGCCCGTCGTTATTCTACCATTTTCTTGTAGTGAGGAGTTTATTCTCATTATTATCTCTCTCTTACTTTTTTCCGCCTAAATCAACACGTGATAGCAACTACAAACCATAGTTGCTACATAGTTGTAGCAACTACGGTATTTTAGCTACTACAACTGAACTGCCAAATAGTTGTAGTAACTACAGAACCATAGCTGCTACAACTATAATAGTTGTAACAGTTATGGAATTGTAGTTACTATAAAAAAATGATTAACCAAGTAACACCGAACCTGAGGCAATCGACCCGGTTCCATGGAAGCTTTCCATAGACCGCTAGGCTAAATCAAAAAGCACTAATGGAGATCCATCTAGATAACCAACATTCTTAGGCCCGCTTTTCACTGGAGGAAAAATCCCCTGTAGTGTGCTACAACTGAGATTAAAATCTTAGATCCCTTGATTATTGATCGGAGGGCCTAACCATTGCCCCATTGTCCTAAGGATTGTAGTTGTTATAACTACAACCGAGAGTGGTTAGTTAAGGTGTTGATGATGAAGGATTATGATATTTATTCTCGTCATGTCTTTTATTAATTAGACTAACAGATTGTTAATTAAATATTTTTAATATGTAAATATCATTTCGTCAAACTCTCTTAGTTATTAATGTAAAGAACTTTTAACAAAGTCATAATTTTTTAATTAATTTATCAAAAACAAACTCAAAAATGTACCCATCGGATTAGTTTCTTGATATGTAACCGTCTTAAATTCAAAAATTATCATTTTCGATGGTTACAAGACACTTAGTCCTCTTTATTAAAACTTTTTTATTTTATAACGGCCACAACTACAATAATAGTTTTAGTAGTTTCGAACCCGCAACTACTATAATATTATAGCAGCTATGAATCAACAACTACTACAATTGTAATCCATGCACAAGAGAAATCATGAATTGATTTTTTAATTGGGAGAAGAGGGATAATTTCAAGGATAAGTTGCTTGCTTAGAAACTTTAAAGTCTAAACGTGTAAATTATAAAACGAACCAAGTCGATGAACATATATTGTGTGTATGTTACATATAGTGATTTAGTGAGTAATTAAATAATTATAATATATCATTCTCTAACTTAATGGGATAATTAAGAAATAGACTTCATATCTGAGATATAAATTTTTCACATCAAACGTTCCTATAACAGAAGAAAAATATGATAAGAGAAACTCATATATTCTAAGTGACTCACTATTCTCATTCATAATTAATTATGAAATTATAGTTGTTATAATATAATTTTGTTATTCAATTATAATAATTATAATTTAGTAGCTATTATAATATAGTTTATTATATTTAATTATAATAATTATGATTTTATAATTATTATAATAAGATCATATTTACGAAAAATAGATGAAGTGCGCAAGCAATGTATCTAAGGACATCTATATCATTTTATAAGGGAATAGGACGTATTTTGATAAAAAAAATTAAAATAAGGTGATATTTTTGACAATTCCGAAAAAATGGGACGCATTATATGCCAATTTTATTTTGGCCTTAAAATTATTTAATATACATCGCATTATTAATTACTAACGAAGGTTTCAACGGCTTAAAGAAGAAGCTAAACTCCAAACGGCGGCACTGAAGGCGGCCAACGAGGGTTTGAGATTTTTGGAAGAACACCTGCTTCCGGATGCGATGGCGACGACGACGACGACGCAGTCCGTTTGCTGCTCTAATCGCCGCCTCCTCCGCCTCTCGCTTCTTCCATCATCTAGTCAGACGCCGTCTGGATCCCGTCGTCGAAGCTTCCCCATTCCTCGCGCCGCAGTAAGCTTTTTTCTCCCCCTACCATTCGGACAAACCAAAGACCCTAATCTTACCTTGCAGTTTCCATACTCTATGCTTCGGTGGGAACGCCGTAGCTTTAGCTTCGGGAAAGCATCCGGCGGTAAATCCTTTTGCCTCTTTCATCAATTATATACGAAAAAAAAAATGATCTTGACGTCGTCTCGGTGGGGTTTCTGGAAGGTCGATCGAAAGTGTTTTCCTATTTGCCTGATTCGGAGAAGTCCAATGGTGCAGCGGACAGGGAGGCCAATTCCTCCAATTTCAACTCGGATACCAGAAAGTCCTCAGTTGTCTCGAAGGGGTCTTCTTCGATCGATCGGTCTGAGTCTTATGGAAAGGGAAGTTTCGGTTCCATTAGTGGGAAGTCGGGGTCTGCCTCATTCTGTGGATTGACTCACCAGACGGTAGAAGAGAGAAAGTCGGTTTCTCCCCCTATCAAGGATGGCACAGGATCTCTCGTGTGGGTCTTGGGTCCTCTAGCTCTGATATCGTCGGCAGTGCTTCCCCAATTTTTTCTCAGAAGTGTAATTGAATCAGTCCTGAGAGATGAGGTCCTTTCAGGTATTTGTTGATCTTGGAAAATTACTTGCTTTAAGGCCATGATGTTGAGATGGTTCCTCTTGTAACAGATAATAATTCTCTTTCACCATCTAATACTGGCATCAAGAGAATCTATGTTCTCTGTCTGTTACGCAGTCCAATGAGTTTGTTGTTGTGTTTAACACTAATATTACAGAATCTATCATGAATTTTGAATGATCAATAAAATCTATTAACCTTACAATCAAGACCATGGCCCCAACAACCTTGCCTCATGAGTTAAGAGTGTTTGGCCTGAAGTAAAAGTGACACAATTAACTAGAAAGCATTGAGTTGGATTTGTGGAATTACTTGAAATGGGGAAAAAAAAGTGTAAATATGACTTTCATGCACGTAATTGTGGACACAACAATTGAGAAAATAAGTTAAGGCGGTGTGAGTAGGTCCAATGAAATTGATAGATTCCATAGTCATACAAATTCCATCAATTAGAGTTGAATGTTTTATTTGCAAAGCAACTAAAGGAAATTATGCTAAATATAAGTAAAAAATCTAAACAACCTCATTATTAATCGTATTCTCAAAGGACACAACTTTTGGGTATAGGTAGGATGAGTACCATATAGATAGAACTAATAGCGGTGACAAACATGACATGTTGGGTTTCTTTTGTTGATTTCCACTTGGCTTCAGAAACTACAATTATGCCAGAATAGCATTATTTTTCTCCTTTTCTTTTTTGGTTAATAAATAGATAACTTGTCTTCTATAAAAATAGTACATGAACTAGGCTCATTCAAAATGATTGTCTTTTATTCTGATACAACATCATTTTCTACTTGAGTGAGAAAAATTCTTTGGATATGGTATGATGGTAAGTCTAGAAACACATTAATCAGAAAGGCTACTGTATGAAAGTCACCTTATTACTGTTGTGTTGAGGGATCACTTTAAATATAATCTGCTCAACAAAATTGTTGGAGGATATTTGAATAGTAACTCACATAGGTGAAATATAAATCGAAACACTTTGCTAAAATATTTTGGTTAATCTTTTCTGCCTTAATGGAACTATTTCATCATATTTCATGATAATAATCATCTTCCTAGTGAAAATACTTTATGAAATGCCAGTTGAATCTTACTTAAGCTACATAGTGTTGCATATATATATTTTTTGTTTCCTTCTGATACATTAAATGCTCTCTGCAGAGATTGTTGCCTCATTATCTGCAGAAATAATATTCTATACTGGGCTTGCTACATTTTTATCCATAACTGATCATGTTCAGCGTCCATATCTTGAATTCAGTCCAAAAAGGTGGAGCCTTATCACAGGTCTTAGAGGATACCTTTCATATTCCTTCTTCACCATGGGTTTCAAGATTTTTGCACCTCTTCTTGCTGCCTATGTTGTTTGGCCAGTTATTGGTCTTCCTGCTGTTGTTGCGGTTACCCCGTTTCTATTGGGATGTGCCGTACAATATGCATTTGAGATACGCCTCGCTGACCGCAATTCTTCTTGTTGGCCTACATTGCCAATAATCTTTGAGGTAACAATTTGAATATTGTTTCTTTTGTTTGATGCTGTTCTTAAAAAACTAATACATATTACAGGTTTATAGATTGTATCAGTTGAGCAAGGCAGCAAACTTTATGGAAAGGTTAATGTTCTTAATGAGAGATACATCAACAAACTCAGCAATGGAAAGAAGTAGTGCATTGATTTCCATGCTAGCTGTTTTCCAAGTTCTTGGTGTGGTTTGTTTATGGTCTCTAGTAACTTTTCTTCTGAGACTTTTCCCTTCTAGACCTGTGGCCGAGAATTATTAAAGGTCAGTATCTACTCTTTTACAAGTAAATATTTCTTTTACATGCATGTTTGTTTAACTACTGGGTTTACATGCAAACTATCTTCTTATGCGTCAGATTCTAGATGATGAAATCTAACTAAATAGTCCATAAAGTTAATACCTTTTTTTGCCCAGAAAAGTTAAAAGCTCTATGTGGTACGAAGGTGATAGTTGCTTATATTTCTTGCGGTGCTATGATTAATAATGCATAGAGGAAAAAAGGAACATGGCTTGTAAACATACGATTTTGTGTTTCTTAAGTGGATCCTTTTTTTTGCATCTCTTTTTATCTTGGCATTTGTAGAAGGGTGACAATGTAAACAATTGGAGATGACATCTTTTGCTAGCTTAGTTCTTGAGTATATCCATCTGCATTGGCTTGTCAACACACTTCTTCAGCATTTTATCAGTTAATGACTATGTTGTGTTTGATTGAAATGTGATAGCTTATTCATAATTCATGGCGTCCTGGCACCTGCTTCTTCTGAAAAACCTTGCAATGGAAGGGAGAAGTAATTACTAATATGGTGCAGAGTTCTATTGGCATACTTATTCCTTACAGTAGTTTTTATTTATCATATACCTGCATTGACGTGATGATGGTCGATTGAGGCATAATGAAACTCAAATATTTGGAAAAGCAGCATAAATGTTGCTGCTGCTGTGATTTTCCATAAGAATAAAAGGCAACATGAGTTTAGTCATGCATATCAGTGATTGCTGAGTTAAAAGACCATATGGGGTAATGCAGTGCTACCGACTGAAACATCTAACAATTTACGCAATGAAGACTGATAAATTACTTGTTCTGGAAAATAGTTAAGATAGGTCATGAAGAGTATAGTTTAAGTTAGACTTGTGAATTTTGACTATTTCTAATGCATCCTGCCTGACAAATGGTAGAAGGAACTGCATCATGCTCACTGATGCATGGATATAAATAACAACAAACCATTAGTCCCAACTATTCTGGTGCTGCTATTCCTTATTTATGGATGCTGATTATAATTTATAGTTCATTCAAATGAAATTTCAAAATAAACAACTAGCTTTCAAAAAGTTTGTATCATTTCTATTATGCCTGAGTCTCTGATCTTGTTCCTCTACCTCCCCATGTATATGATGGAGCAATCTTTACTGATAATGATTTTCTGCACCGACTTGGTAAATGCAGATCAAGTAAAACAATTTTCATGTCATCATCGTACACAAAGTAACTCTGAAGCAGAAGCGCAATCCTGATGAACAGTTTGTTCAACATAAGTGATAAATGCAAACTGGTTTCGAGATGATGGGATCTGTTGTGCTTGTTACAATTTTGTTATTTAACCGAAAACTCCATATGAGCTTGATGACAGATGTTTCTCCAACAGCTTGTTAATTAGATGCAGTTGTTTTACTTCTGTTTACATCTTCAGCAATTTTGAGATTGATGTAGTTCTTAGCCGAAAAACTTTGATGCTTAGAACATCTTGCATTGTTTGCGATCATAAACTGCCTTGTTTGTTTGGATTTTTGTTTACTCTTTACCACCTTTTCATATCTGTGAACTCCACACAAGCTATTCTTCGCTGTTCGGCATGCCAGAGTTAGGTTGACTAGAACGCCTCGCCCTTTTTTTGCTAATTTTGAATGATCCATTTGCCCCATTTAGTTCCTTGCATCTCTTGCTCATCTTATCCAATTGCTTGGTTTAGTCGAATTGTCTAGCTTGCCGGTTTCACACGACTCATTTAGCTTGTTCGACTCACTTGGTTCACTTGGCTTGTCGAATTCATTTGATGCATGCACTTAGTTTCATTCAGCTCTATGTGCCTCTTTAAATTCTATCTACTCCTAGAAAGATAAGTTTATTTTTAACAAAACACACAATGATTATTCAATCATAATCTAATTTAGTAGTGATTATGGTAAAACAATTTACCAATAGTTTAATCAAATTAGTTATGATAATTAATCATTACAATTTGTTTACTTTGGTGAATTATTAGAAGGGGGCGAAATATATATATTTTTAAAAAATATATATATTCAAGTGACTTTGCTTTTCAAATTGATTCATCCAGATTTAATCTAATGATTTTTTTTATCAGATAAATTAAAAAATATTTGATGAGAATTATTCTTAAAATTTATTGAAACACTTATTTATTTGTATATGTACGTATGGACTACGCCAATCGAGGGGAATAAATTAATTTAATTCAATTTAAAATATAATTAAAGATAAAATATATAAAAATGACATATCACAATTAACTAATATTTTTTAAAAAATAATATATATATATATAATTTTGATATCCCGCATATTCTTATATGGATGATCGTGAACAATAACTTACGTGTGTATTTCACGTGGTTAAAATTAGAGTTTTGATCTTCCTTCTCTCTTTTTCGTGCAATTTTTTTTTGGTCATTATTCATATTTTTCTAATTTCTTTTTAAATCTCGTCGTCTCTCTTCCTCTTCTCTCTTTCTCCTGATTTCCTAAATCCTAAATCCGCTGTTGTCGCACTACCGTCACCGCCTCCCTACCTTCTTGACAGGTTTGGAATACTGATGAGAATGAGGACCTGCAGTTGTTTGTTGTCTTATTTTTTCTGCCAGTCAAAGGGTTAAATTTCAACTTTATACTTCAACTATTTTACAATAATTAAAATAATTGAACATTATAAAATTGATCAAAGCTTAAAAGAATTAACTAAAGACACAAAGAACAGATTGTTTAAGGACACTAACCAATATATATAAACTAGGTTTCTAGAATAAAACTATTGATAACAGGGTATACGTGGTGTTGTTTTTATCAAAATAGTACCACGTTGATGCTGTTTTGTTCAAAACAGCATCAACGTCAGAATTTTCATCATGTTTCATGATTTATTTTGTAGTAAAGTATAGAAGCATTAATTTTAAATGTCATTTGGAAGTTTGTTATACAATGATTTTGTTGGTTTAGAGGTATTGAACTTTTACTTTTTACAATGTACTTGGTGTAATTTCAAATTGTCTTTATTATTGATTGTTCTAACAACATGTCCTAGGATGAATAAACTTGGTGTAATTTCAAATTGTCTTTATTATTGATTGTTCTAACAACATGTCCTAGGATGAATAAAAGTTTTAAATTTTCACTATAATTCTAACTTCTTCTGTTCATGTAAATTGAAATTTAAATATACTTCAACCAGGTTTATTAAAGTTAAATAGGATTGCTAACTTCTTTTGTTCATGTAAAAATAGAATATTCTCATGATTTATGATTACACATGACAAACTAAGTCTTTTAATAGTTAAGAAACTGATTAGTATAAGTCTTTTATGATTCTATTTTAGTGTATCCGAATACAAATATTTTCAAGATCAAAATTGATATATATACTTTGGAAATTCATTCTGATATGAATAATGAAAATAAAAACTCATTCTGTATAAACCATTCATTATTTTATGGTTATTGTAATTTGCTTACATTGATTTACATCACACACATGTTTATATTCGTGGACTGAACATGCCCCATACCCCAGTAAAGTTGAAGGGAAGAAGTTCGCTTAGTATCAAGATTTGGAGTGCTTCCTTAATCTGCTAATGTGTGAGACATCTCATTTGGCTTGTTTGACATTGGTATAGATAATTTTCCTCATGTGAATTGAAATTTATAAAACTGAAATTTTTAACTGTTAGAATTTTCCTAATGTGAATTAAAATTTTCCTTAATCTAAAATTTTGAGTGAAACTTCATTCTACATGTGAATTATACCAATATTGAAAGTGAAATGATACCTTTGAATAGAAGTCATTGATATTGTCATTCATAAAATGCTCACTAGCAATTGAAACAAGATATTGAGTTTGATCTTCATATACTCCAGAACTACGGTGGTGTTGGTCTTGCAAGATCAGCAACATGAACCGTGTCACTTGGCACACGACTATAATTTCTTATGGGAGGCGCAGAATCTTGGTTGGAGGCCATATATACATCCCAGACACTCACCTCTTCCACCCCATTGAAAAAATTCAAAATTCTAAGTTCCTTAGGTCAATTAATGAGTTTCGGTCAAAACCCATTGATGAACCTATAAAGCTCAGATCGGACCCAATCCAACTCCTGTGGGTTCTCATGGGTCAAGGGAGTCCAAATATATTCTCTTTATTGTTTGTAGACCTTTCCAACATTAATCCTAACGATTTTTTTTTTATACTATGGTGCTGATCTTGCAAAACCAGCACCACGTTAGTGCTGATCTTCAAAAACTAGCATTATCCATTCTAATGAGAACCCACGACAACGTTAGTGCTGGTTT
>JBBUKS010022947.1:0-11545 GCA_038050645.1 Hedychium gardnerianum
GGGTCTGGTAGTGTGGGATTTTGAAGATCATGAGATCTCTGATCGTAACTCTGAGTTGACTTTTGAGAACCCATATCATCATCGTACTGCATACCAGGAACCTTGTGGTCGAGAGGAATGATATGAGGACTTTGGTTTCTAAGTTTATATTCCTGATGTTTTGGGCACATTACAAGTGGAAGGCTTCTTGATTGGATCAACGAAGTAGAGAGGATTTTCGAGTACAAGGAAGTACCTGATCACGTAAAAGTAAAATTGGTTGTTATCAAGTTTAAAGGTTGGGTCTCAGCTTGGTGGGAGCAACTTCGATGATCACGAGAGAGACGAGGTAAATCCAAAATCACCGATTGAAAACAAATGAAGAAAAAGATGAAATGTTACTTTCTTCCCTTCGGCTACACACAAACATTGTTTCAATGAATCCATACGTTGAGACAAGGAGCTAGAACCGTCGACGACTATACGAAGGAATTCTATCAGTTTATTGCTCAGATCGATCTGTCCGAGACCGAGGAGCATACAGTAGCATGATATTTAGGGGGAGTATGTCAGCCCTTGCAAGATTCTCTGAGCCTCCACTCACTTTGGAATGTTTTAGAGGCTTATCAACGAGCATTGACGGTTTAAAAATAATTAAACCGAAGACCAGCAACTATAAGCGATCAAGACAATTGAGTCGTTTACCCTCAAGAGCTGCGCTCTACCCAACAACCACCACGAGGCCCTAAGACCCTTATCAAGTATTTTTGATGTGGTGAACAAGGGTATCGAGCTTCAGAATGTAAAAGGTCCCTAAATAAAAAAAAATAAGACCCTACTGGTTGAGGAAAACATGGAGGATGAACCCGAACAGATTGATGAGTCGATTTATGACGACGATATCGATGACAAGGTTCTTTATGACTTTATGACGATGGTCATGAGACTCTCGTCGCACGTAAGAGCCTACTGATCCCTAAGGAAAAATTGGAAGATGATTAGCTAAGAACCTACATCTTTCACACAACTTGCACGGTTGCGAATAAAGTTTGCAAGATGATCATTGATAGTGGAAGCTACAAAAACATGGTATCCGAATAACTATTCAAAAGCTACAACTAAAGACGGATCACCATCCAAAACCCTACAAATTGTCATGGCTAAGCAAACAAAGTGAGGTAACCATAGATAGGTGATGTTATTTATCTTTTTCTATTGGTAGCAAGTATTACGACTGAGCATGGTGTGATGTTGTGTCATTGAACGTGTGTCATGTACTGTTGGGACGACTTTGGTAATATGATCGTAGCGTCATCCACAATGGACGAAAAAATACCTATACCCTCAGCATCAAAGGGAGGAACATCATATTGGCTCCCCGACGAGAAGGAGCCCCTTCAAATTTGGTAACCAATAACTCTACACTACTTTCTATGTCCATATTTTTGAACGAGATGAAGCACGTAAATGTGGTCTATGCTTTGCTTCCTTGTGAAAGCAATGTAATATACCTAGACTTGGATCTGCTTGATGAGGTGCAAAAACTCCTATGTAACTACGTTGATTTGATGGCTGATGACCTTCTTCCGAGACTTCCTCCTATGAGAGACATTTAGTACCATATTGATCTCATTCCGGGATCAATCTTGCCTAACCAGCCAACATACTGTCTTAGCCCTAAGGATGCTGAAGAACTACAATGACAAGTTGTGGATATATTGAGACGAGGCTATATTCACGAGAGTATTAGCCCTTTACAGTCCCTGCCCTACTTGTGCCAAGGAAAGACGATTCGTAGTGCATGTGTGTTGATAGTCGAGCTATCAACAAAATCATAGTGAAGTACTGATTTCCGATTCCTCCCTGAGATGACATGTTGGATCAACTTTTCGGTTCTAAGATCTTCTCTAAGATTGATCATAGGAGTAGATACCACTAGATTTGAATCAAGCCCGAAGATCAATGGTCATGCCTTTCGGACTGTCTAATGCACCCAACATGTTCATGAGATTCATGCATCAAGTCTTGTGACCTTTCATGGGAAGATTCATGGTCGTATTCTTTAATGACATCCTCTTTTATAGTCTAACACGGGCTTTGCACCTTGATCACCACTGAACTATTTTTGAGAAGCTAAAAGTGGAACACTTGTTCGTCAACAACATGAAGTATTCTTTCTTCGCGACCTCAGTCTCGTTTCATGGATTATAGTGTCTACTAATGGTGTCCATGCAGATCCATCAAAGATAGACGCAATCTTAGAGTGGTCACACCAAAAACCATTCACAACATCTTGAAGTTTCCATGGATTGACCTCTTTCTACCGCCGGTTCATCAGAGACTTCAACACCTTGATTGCTCCTATCATTGAGTGCCTAAAAGGGCAAGAGTTCACGTGAACTGAAGCGACTACGAATAGTTCTCAGCTTGTGAAGCAAAGGATGACCGAAGCACCCATTCTAGCACTTATAGATTTCGACAAACTATTGCTAGTGTTCTAAGTCAATCGGGACTCCCTATTGCTGGTGTTCTAAGTCAATCAGAATAAACTATTGCGGCTACCTATAGTTTTCAGTTGGTGAAACAAAAGATGATCGAAACAACCATTCTAGCACTTCCAGTAAATTGTGACGCATCCAGCATTGACATTGGCATTGGTGGTGTTCTAAGTCAATCGATACACCCTATTGTTTTCTTCAACGAGAAATTATCCAATGCCAAGAAAAATTACTCTACCTATGACTTGAAATTCTATGCTATTGCGCAATCCTTGAAGCATTGGCGTCATTATATCGCGCAGAAGGAATTTATCTTGTTTACTAATCATGAGGCTTTGAAGTACATCAATGGACAACACAAGCTGAGTAGTCGATACGTGAAGTGGCTAAACTACTTACAGGAGTTCACCTTCACGCTGAAACATCAATAGGGAGTCTCAATCGTGTTGCAGATGCCCTCAGCTATCGTTCTTCCCTGCTTACTACCATGAGCATTAGAGTTGCCAGTTTTGGACTTTTCTCATATATGTATGTTGTTGATCCTTACTTCGACAAGATATTTCAAGAGGTAACTCGTGGTCTTCACAACAATTTAGTTTTGTACAATGGTTATCTATTTCGTGGACTACTATTATGTATTCCAGACTATTCCTTAAGACAACACATTATCAGCGAAATGCATAACGAAGGACACTTTGGCCGAGATAAGACACTAGCCTTCATCTCTTCCAACTTCTATTGGCCCAAGCATCCAGCGACGTAGCTCATTTCATGGACTGTTGATTTGTATGTCAGCAATCTAAGGAAACTCTCACCAATGCTGGTTTGCAAACTCTCTTACCTATTCTCGAAGCCC
The DNA here is from genome assembly GCA_038050645.1 of Hedychium gardnerianum. Taxonomy (NCBI): domain Eukaryota; kingdom Viridiplantae; phylum Streptophyta; class Magnoliopsida; order Zingiberales; family Zingiberaceae; genus Hedychium; species Hedychium gardnerianum. Next base: position 3,334 of record JBBUKS010022947.1, read on the forward strand.
CTTGATGCGAAATCAACATGGATTTCGTATTGGGTTTATCCCATACCCAATAGACCGTAAATTCTATTCTAGTTGTGGTGTACTGATTCTTCAAGATGGCTCACTTCGTGTCGTGACCATGGATGTTATTTAGACTGCCACCCTCTTTTTCAAAGAGATGGTGTGTTTTCACGATCTTCCTCAAACCATTACTTCATATCATGATACTAAATTTGTTAGTCATTTTTGGAAGAGTTTATGGAAAAAGATGAGGGCGAAGCTAAACTTCAGTAGCGCCTATCACCCTTAGATGGATGGTCAAACCGAGGAAGTGAACCAAAGCCTAGGAAATCTTCTGAGATGTCTCATAGGAACCAAACTGAAGAAATGAGATCTAGTTTTACTTTAAGCAGAATTCACATACAACAGATCAAAGAACATAACCACTGGTTTGAGCCTTTTCAAAGTTGTTTATGGACGAACCCATCTGTTGTATTGGATTTAGTCTCTATTTCACATCTAGGACAAGCTAACCCCAAGGCTGAGGAGATGGTCGAGCATCTTCGAGTCATTTATGAGCAGGTTAAGCAGACTATTCAAGAAAGTAACACCGAGTACAAGACTAGGGCAGATCGACATTGGCATCAACGTCAGGTTCTTTTTGACTTATGTGATATGGTTTGGGCTGCACTAAATCATGATTATTTTCCTATTGGTGAATACAACAAGCTCAAAGATCGAAAGATTGGGCCTTGCGAGGTACTATAAAAGTTTAATAACAATGTCTACAGGTTACACCTTCCTAGTCACTTAAAAACTTCTGATGTTTTTAACGTGAACACATAAGTCCTTGTGTTGTGGAGCCGGATACACCCATCCTAAATTCAAGGACGAGTTCTCTTCAACTCTGGACAACTGATACAGGAGGGAATCCAAAGTAAAGAAACCCCAAACCGAACCCAACGTTGGGCAACTGATACATGTTAACATGACTTGGCCATGTGGACAAGCATGACATGGGCTAAGGGAGTTTTGGATCCGCATCTTTTGGATTTTTCTTAATAGGCTATCCATTTATTAATTTTAGTTAGTATTTTCCTTAATTATAGTTAGTCTTGTCCTTAACCCTAACCGACCCTTTAAATAGACTTCTTCTGTTTAGTCCCTTAATCTTAGTGGACTAAGTCTCGTTAGTTAATTTTTTGTTTAGATCTTTTTGAGAGTTTTTAGAGTTATATAAATCTATGCTTAGATGATGTTTATAAGGATAAGTTTTTTGATATTAAATCAATTTGTTTCGCTTAAGTCACGTTACAGTTACATCTCCTTTTCTTTTTGCTCAATTGATTTCGCAATAAAGTTTAAGTTTAATTTCGACTACTCCTTATTATGTTGTTTTTCTCTTATTTTCTTGTCAATCCCTTTGCAATTTTACTGTCCAAAATAATTTATATTATGTTCGGTGTCAATAATAAAGTGACACATCTTAAGTTACATGTTAATACATGTATGCCATTTTAAAACACATGCAAATGAGAATGAAGTTTTTTACGAGTTGACGGGGGAGATAAATATGACTGTGTAAGTGGATTCAATCTTAGAGTGTGCTCGACATAAATATTTGGAGCATAATATGTTCATCCATCTAGACAATCTTTGTCTACGAACTCCAAATAAGTTTCTAATATGGAGTGAATATGATTCAATTTAGAAAAGCTTTGGAAAATTAGTTACGGTGGTAAAAAGATGAAACGCTCGTCTCAGCATTTCCGTCAGTTCGTTTCAGGACTAACACGGAGGAGGTAAATCACGGGGCTAGTCTAGCTATCTCGAACAGTGACTAGTGTATAAGGGAGGGCAGGAACCTGACTACTAGTCAGGATTTGACTTCCAAATCTCATGGTAGCAACACCTCATGCACTAGCCATCAGCTCATCCCATGGGGACAAAATGATTAACCAGGTCGGGTAACGTCGGATCTGGGATGACCAGCCCGGCCCCACGGAAGTTTCCTACCGGCCACCAGGATAAATCGGAAAGCGCTAATGTAGGCTCATCCAAATGACTAATATTCTTAGGTCCGCTTCTCATTGGAGGAAAAATTCTCTGCAATATGCCGTAGTTAAAATTCGAATCTTAAATCTCTTGATTATTTATTGAAGGATTTAACCATCGCATCATTGTCCGGGGCTTTTGAAAACCTAGTTATGAGCTTACGTAGAGTGAGAGCTAAATGCAAATTTCAAGGAGGGTAGACCTTGATGTAGGAGATAGAGGTCATCAAAAGTAGATGGACGATATAAAGTTGATAAGCATTACTTGTACATTGTTTATAATTTCTAGAAATATTAATGTTATATAATAAATTGTCATAAACCTTTACGTTATGAGATGTGTCAAATGTTGATGCATCTAAACCTTTTCCAACTAACATAGGTGTAAGTGAGAACAAAATTATTACATTCATAAAAAGATCATAGTCCAAATATCGTCTCAAATTTAAATAGTTTACTGGAGACGAGATGTTCTTATGATTTAGAATAATTTAGTTCAGGTGAAATGTTCTTTTAATTTATAAAGGTAATTTTGTTTATTTTTATGCAAAAGTCTACATACTGTAGTACTAATCTCTTCTTTTTATAAGATGAGCAATTTCAACTACTTGATCCGTTTGGCTTTTTAGAATGATTAACTTATATTCAGTTCTTAGTGGATGTCTTATATTGTTCAATTTTTATTGGGATATCAATGCATTTTAAGGAATTTTAAATTTTACCACTCTTTATGGGATACTAATATTGCATATAGTTGCCCTTATTTAAATTTTAACATTCTTAGTTGATCATTTTGTTAATGAGAGAGGACATGAACCTGATTACTAGTCAGGATTTGATCTTCAGATCTCATGATGACATTCATATGTTAGCCATCAGTCCATTCCGTGGAGACAATATCAAATTACTTGTGATTTATACTATATTTAATATGATAAATATTATTATGCATTTTAAAATTCTAGTGATAAACCTTGTTTCAGGCCATTCGATTTTTTACAACTATAACCAAAATTTATTTTACTGTTCATGTTTTTAGACAATTTATTTTGTTGTTAATATTTTTTAGATGAAACAAAGTATTTTTTTAATTTGATAATCACAATATTCAATTTTACGATCCCATTAATCTTTTTTTTTTAAAAAAAATACTGATTCAATCCCATAAATTTTTTTATCGACTATCAAAATAAATCAGGAAGTATAGATGAATCCTGACAAATGGTCTAACGTCATAAGTTTTTTAAACTCCTTAAGTGTAATGTGCTTGAAAGAAATTTGAATCCATACTATCTAGGAAGTTCGTCCAATCTCTTACCATCATCCCGGGCTATACAAGAGAGGGAGGAGAGGGAGAGAGATTTAGGTTTCCAAAACCCTAATCAAAAATGAATTGTATTATTTTTTTCCTCACATCTATATCAATATATAGATACTCTATATGGGTTTAATGAGAAAACTCAAACTCGACCCAATAATCCTTAACCAAAACTTAACTCATTAAACTCTTGGTTTGGTTCAAAACCAAACCAACTTGATTTAATGATTAAACCTCTTCTAATTAAAACCAAACCAATTTTGGTTTATAATTAAACCAAAGAGGGTCCAACTTGTCTTCAAAAGATGTGATTAATCTGCACTTCCGTTGTGTCACTCTAATTTCTATATTTGCCCTTTTTTTGGTCCAAACAGACTTAGTCTCTCTCGATCTGAGAATCCAATTCTCAAACTCATTTTAAATCTTTCGGATAAACTCGTAGTGTGTGTGACCCAATAGGTTTCCGATTCATTTTGGTTGTCCATAATTAACTATTAATTATGGATTGATTATTAGTAACACCTAGTAGTACATCATGATCCCCAATTAATTAAAAAATTAACAATTGATCCCAAAACATCTTCTAAAATCTTTCAGCAGCTACAATGAGTCGTGCCTTGTTTCTTTCACTCATCTTATACCCACTTGGTTCAGAACATGGTCTATGTGTCTGTCCCTACTAGGCTGACTATGCCACACCTAGCCTAAGTAATAATTACTCATCTTGTGGATTCAAATTACTTGTACATGTGTCCAAGAGTAAAATACACTTAACACATGATGCTTTGGCCAAAGACTTTGAGTAACAATCTTGACAAGCGGCCATAGGGTATACGTCTCCCCGTAAGGAGCGGTGAATCCTCTATAGGATATCCAAACACCTTCGGGCACTTTGACTCATACCCAATCATCCCGGGCCATACCTCCAAGGAGATGCTTGCTTAGGATGTCAAAGTATAAGTCTTCATGACCAAGGTGACTTGAATACCTTAAGTCGAAGAAAACTTGTACTTGAGCTGCAATAAGAGCTTTATTGACGTATCTATATATGTAGAGAACCATATAAAGTCTTACAGTAGGTCACTCTGATGTACTAATTACCACAACTAGCATCCACGTTTAACTCTCGACATCCCAATGTCTCCAACTAGTGAGGAACAACTGCTTGGTTAGACCAAGGAGTATAACTTGTGTTAGTCTCACATAATCGATGATGTCCAAACACATCAATTCATCGACTAGGGAAGATTTTAATACATTCATGGAGGCAAAAGCAAAATGCTCGCCCCTAGTGCCCCCCCCCCACGCCAATCCCTTCCAGGACCAACATGGAGGAGGTAAATTACGGGTGACTACTAGCCTGAACAGTGCCCAGTGCATGGGGGAGGGCAGGAACTTGGTTACTAGCTAGGATTTGACCACCAGACCTCATGGTGGAAACACCCCATACACTAGCTAACAGCCCATCCTGAGGGGACAAATGATGAACTAGGTAATAAGCGAACCTGGGGCCACTGGCCCGACCCCAAGGAAGTTTCCCACTGGTCGCTAGGGTAAATCGGGAAGTGCTCGCGGTGGGCGGCCTAAAAGCCCAACATCCCTTGGTTACGCACCCCATTTGGAGGAAAAATTCCTACAAATGCGCTATAGCTGGAGATCAAACTGCGAGTGCCTAGGTAACAACATATCTTTCAAACATAAATACATTCATAATTACACATGTAAAGATGCTCACTAGTTGTGATCCAATCAAAAATTCTCTCATGCTATGAATCGTATTGTAGACATTCAGTAAATGAGTTTAAGATCCAATCATATACACAATATGTACATTCAAATAGTGAATCTTTATTTATCTAATAAATAGTTACAAACCATAATGTGATTGTTTTAGGACATCTCTCAGATATAACATACTCCCACTTGGCCTAATGCCAATTGCCACGATGTCCAATACCGTATGCCTGGACGTGACTCTCAATCTTACTTTGTGGTAGAGCCTTTGTCAAAGGATCTGCTAGATTCCTTTCGGTTGGGAATCTTCTCGAGTTGTATTTCATTCCTACTGATGATCTCCCTGATCAGATGATAGTGGCGAAGCACATGTTTGGATCGTTGGTGAGACCTTGGTTCCTTAGCCTGCGCGATGGCTCCAATGTTGTCGCATTAAACTGGCAATGCTTCAACAATGGTCGGAACCACTCCAAGTTCAATGATGAACTTCTTAATCCAAACTGTTTCCTTTACTACTTCAGAAGTTGTAATGTATTCTACCTTATAGGTAGAATTCGCAACGATGTCTTTCTTGGAACTCTTCCAAATTAGTACGCCTCCATTCAGTGTGAATATGTATTTAGATTGAGACTTGGAGTCATCCTTGTTTGTCTGGAAGCTGGCATCAGTATACCCACGTATAATCATATCACCTTCTCTATATACCAAGAACATATCCTTAGTTCTTATCAAGTACTTAAGGATTACCTTGACAGCCTCCTAATGATCCAAGTGTAGATCTGATTGGTATCTGCTTGTGACACTCAGAGCATATGATATATCGGGCCTCGTACATAACATAGCATACATCATAGATCTTATTGTAGATGCATAGGATATTCTAATCATGCAAATCCTCCCATTTTCTATGCGTGGACACATAGATTTTGAAAGGTGTATCCCATGTCTCATGGGTATAAGACCTTTCTTGGATTCAGACATGCTAAACTGCTTTAGCACTCTGTCTATATATGTAGACTGTGAAAGATCAAGCAACCATTTTGATCTATCTCTATAGATCTTAATCCCGAGGATATAGGTTGCTTCTCCCATGTCTTTCATGGAGAACGTTTTGGACAACCAAACCTTAACTGACTATATAACTGGTACATCATTTCCTATAAGTAATATGTCATTGACATATAGCACTAGGAATACGATCGCACTCCCACTAACTTTCTGGTATACACAAGGTTCGTCAGGATTTAATGAGAAATCAAATTCTTTGATTGTCTCATCAAAACGGATATTCCAACTCCTTAATGCTTGCTTCAGTCCATAATTGGACCATTGAAGCTTGCATTCTTTATTTCTTTTTGCATAGATGAAACCCTCGGGTTGTATCATATACAAATCCTCGAGCAGGTTTCTATTAAGGAAAATTATTTTCATATCCATCTGTCATATCTCATAATCATAATGAGCTGATATGACTAGGAGCAACCGAATGGATTTAACCATAGTTACTAGTGAGAAGGTTTCATCATAGTCATTACCATATTTTTGACGATAGCATTTCGTCGCTAATCTTGCTTTGTAGGTAATTACATTATCCATGTCAATTTTCTTCTTGAAAACCCATTTGCACCCAATAGGCATGATGCCTTCAAGTTGGTCCACCAAGTTCCAAACTTGGTTTTCGTACATTAAATTCATTTCTACCTTCATGGCTATAAGTCACTTGTCCCTTTCTAAACTTTTCAAAACTTCTTCATAATTAGTAGGTTCCTCATCTTCAATGAGTAATACGTCATTCAATTCAATTATAAGAGATTCATATCTATTAGGAATGTTGCGTGTCATACCAAATCTACGAAGAGGTTGTGTCACCCTAGGTTGAGCCGATGACTCATCATCATGAGTAATCGATTGTGGTTCTTGACTAGGTGTCTCCGCTATGTCTATTGGAGTCTTTTGAACTTCCTTAAGTTCAACTTCACTCCCACTAGTTTCCTGCAAGAGAAACTATTTCTCTAGGAATACAGCATGCCTTGAGACAAACACTCCCAAAGATTAATTCATCTCTCTTGTATGCTCAATTTTGTATTTCTAGTTTAATAGAATCAGAATGTTTTCTTTGAATTTGTGCATGACTTTAGAAACAACCAAATTGACAGGGCTAAACTTCGTGGATTGGCTTCACAACTTGAGAATTATTCTCAAGACCAAGAAAGAAGAACTAGCTCCAAAGGGCCCATGTTACCATTATGGTAAGATGGGACATTGGAGAAGAAACAACAAGATTTATTTTGAGTCCATGAGGAAGAGAAAGTCATCCAATGCCCTATCGCCTTTAAATATCTTTCAGATTGAAAGTCATACTATTTCTTCAAACACTTGGATATTGAATACCGGGTGTGCCTCACATATATGTAAAGACATAAGTGGGCCTAAAGAATAGTAGATGACTAGATGATCAATTAGCTTCCTCCACGTGGCATTGTCATCTTGGACATATAATTAAGAAACGCATGTTCGAATTACACAAGTGTGAAATTTTTGAATCATTTGAATTGGATTCATTTGATACATGTGCTTCATTCTTAAAGGCAAAGATGATGTTAACTTTTAAGGAAAAAGGTGAACGAGAGAATGACACATTGGGTTTTATACATACCGATGTATGTGGACCTATGTCAACTCATACACGAGGAGGTTATAGCTACTTCATCACCTGTATTGATGATCGCTCATGATTTCGTATGTATATCTATTGAGATACAAGTCTGAAGTCTTTAAAAAGTTTAAAGAATTTAAACATGAAGTAGAGAAATAACTTGGCAAAAGTATTAAAATACTTCGATCGAATCGAGTTGGTGAATACTTAGCCAAGAGTTTCAAGATTATCTTAGAAACAATGAGATTTTGTCTCAATGGACTCTGCCTTACACGCCACAACATAATGGTGTGTTAGAGGTGAAATTGAACATTGTTGGACATGGTTAAGTTGATGATGAATCATCACTACTACAAAATGAGCCTAAGGTATCACTTTGGGAGCAACACTTTAGTAAATTATTGTCATATATCAAATTTTGGAGAAAACATGCAACACTTTCAAATAAGTGTTGCATTATAATTAAAATGC
>JBBUKS010022966.1:0-11545 GCA_038050645.1 Hedychium gardnerianum
ATATACAGTGTCCTTTGCTCAGAGGGGACAAAGACAATGAAAAACTTGTAATCATGGATGGGACAACCAAGCTTTGACTCTTTGGGTCATTGGGTGAGGGTGCATTAGCTATCACGTGGACTGATGTGTGTGTGACTGTTCATGTTAACTATATAGATGATGCAAAAATAATAATAAAACAAATAAAAATAATGTTAAAATATGATTTAATATAGTTCGGAGATCTTACTTTTATTTTTTTAATTGAGATATTCGACTGTTTAAATTGATTAATCATGACTAATTTAATCTCACAATAAATTTTCATCCATCGTAAGAATAAATCGGATAGTAAAGACCAGGGATAGAGCTAAGATCATGGTTCAGTATAAACAATTAGGGTGCAAATGAATAGAACATGTTCGTGAGATTTTCGAGTTGATTCGAAAAATATTGAATTCGTATTTGAAATTATCGAATTCGAGCTAAACTCGATGTTCCATATAAATTTTTTTGAATTGAATTCGAAATTATAATATTTTATTTGATTATTCACGAGAGTCGAACTCGAATCGAATTTTAGTTATTTTTACACAAATTTGATTTAAATATGCTCAAATTATGGTATGAATAATTTGAATTAAACTCGAATTTAAATCATTTTGAATTATAGTTTGATTTTACTTGAATCGAAGTTCGAACAAGCCGAATTGAACTCGAATTTTTTTTTAACCGAGCTTGAGCCAAAATGATTTGTATTTTCGAACTTCAAATAGAATTTAAATATTATGTATATTTTTCGAACTCAAACTCAAATATTAATATTTTTATATTATTTTACTCGATTCATTCATTTACACTTTTATAGGTAATAATATAACATAATTAATGGAACAAAATATATAAAACTTTATAATAAAAAAACACCATAAAATAATTATTTTATAATTATTTCAAATTGATCATCAAGTAGAATGAGATAAAATTTTGAAAATTTTTATAGATAAAACTCAGGGCATTTAGAAATGATCATTTAATTCATAAAGTTAATAATAAATGAACACATTAGTAATGTAAATTTATCACTTCTAATAAATTACAATAAGACATTGTAAATCAATAGAAAATCAATTTTAATGTGATTGTATCTACCTATAGCTTCTGCGAGCGTTTCGCCTTTTGCCACAATGATAAATACACTACTAAAAACCAGTGGAATAGCAACGGAGACTTTTTTCCGTCGCTAAATTGCGACGGAATTAATTTTTCATCGCTAAATTGCTAAATTGCGACGGAACAATTTTTCGTCGTTAAATCCGTCTCTATTGAGGCGACGGGGCGGAGAAACCCAAATTTCCGTCTCATCTTTTGATGGAATTTAATTTTCCGTTGTAATTTAGCGATGAAAATTAATTTCCATCGCTAATTATGGACGAAAAATAAAATTCCGTCGCTAATTAGCGACAGAAAATAAAATTTCATCGCTAAATTGCGCGATTTAGGCAGCCTTCTCCCCCTCTTCTTCCGTCTTCTCTCCCTTCGATCGCAGCCGCGCCGCGCCGCGCCGCCGCCGCCGAGTTCCGCCGCCACGAAGGTATGCCTTTCTTCTCTACTGTGCTCTCGTTTTCTCTCCCTCCCCATGGCCGGCTGTGCATAGCCGACGGCTGGGCGTGGCCGGCTGCGCGTGGTCGGCGGCTGCGCGTGGCCGGCAGTTACGCATGGCCGACGGCGCCGCGGCTGCACGTGGCCGGCGGTGCAGTGCCTGCATGTGGCAGGAGGCGCCGCGGCTGTGCATGGCCAGCGGCTGTGCGTGGCCAGCGGCGCCGAGGCTGTGCGTGGCCGGAGGCGCCGCGGCTGCAAGTGGTCAGCGGTGCCATGGCTGCGCGTGGCCGGAAGCACCGCGGCTGCGCATGTTCGGCGCCGCCGCGGACACACGTGGTAGGAGGCACCGCGGCTGCACGTGGCCATCGATGCCGCTGCTGCACGTGGCCGGAAGCGCCGCGACTGCGCGTGGCTCGCAGAAAAATTTAACTTATAATAGAATTATTTCTCATGCTTGACACTTCATGTATTTGATTATAATTGGATGATGCTTGTAAGTTGTTTGATTTAATGTTTACTTAAGTAGTTAGGTTTTAGTTTGGTAATTCCTTTAGTTAGGTTTCGTTTCACTAGATAAACTTGTTGTTGCTAAATTTATTATTTATTGTAATTAGCTAAATATTATTTTTTTAATATTCAGGTATAGAGCTGCATTTTCTCGGGCACGATAGTAAATTTGTTTCCTTGTTTAAAATTTGGTTTAAACTATATGCATGATTAGTTTATACTAGTAGTTTAAACTATATGCATGAATAATTTAAGTTTAATGATTAAAATATAAGTGAGTTTAGTTTGACATGATTAATCAAATGTAAATTTTATTCTTATGAGGATACAATATATATGAACAAGACTTGCATGTACAATAGGTTAGATAATGAATTTATCAGTCAAGAATTTTTTGTTGAAGTTGAAAAGTTTATGAACTTCGCTAAGTCTCATCCAGAATGCTTGAATGGTGCTGAGTTAAAATGTTCATGTAATCAACGCAGATGTAGAAATACAGCTTTCTGTGATGAGGATACAATTAAAACACATATATGTAGGAATGAATTTATTCCAAATTATTACAACTGGTATTGTCATAGAGAGTCATATATATTTGACCCAATTGGATCTTCCGTTACTTCTTCATCCTATCCGATTGCTCCAGAGGACCCAATTGGATCTTATAATATGAAAAAAAAAAATTACAGGATGTCATGACAAATGCAATTGCACAGGCGTCTCAGCCTGATGCAGAGGGAGAGGAGTCACAGACTCTATCCACCGAGGCGATTAATGACATTTATTATGATGTCGTCGATGAAAGGAAGAAACCTCCCTTTATGGCCTTGGCTCCCAAGCCAAACTTATATTCAATCGTTTGAGAGCTCCTCCTGGGAATAGGGGTCGTCCGAGTTCCTCTTCATCCAGTGATGTTGCAGCGTTGCGACAAGAAAATGAAGAATTGAGGACTCGAGTTTTGACATTGGAGCAGTCCATGGCTGCTCGGGATGCGAGAATTGAGGAGTTATATCGTCATATGTTAGCAGTCCAAGCTCATTTCACTCCGACACAATAGCCACAGCAGGAGCCGCCTCGTTTTGAGTCCAAGGATATCGAGGATCTCAATGATAGCGACGATGAGTAGCTTATTTTGAGGTATAATATAATATAATTTAGTTTTTTATTTATCTCTGTGTTTCAATTACAAATATTACACTATTTTTTTTAATTATAGTTATCTCTAATTATAAAATATTCTTTCTTACTCCATTTCAGATATGTCTACCACCATATACAAATATCAATATTTTTGGAACTAAGGTATATTTTTTTCTCAATACTAAAGTATGTGTTATTAGTTTAAGTAATTTTTGGATAGATAGTTATTCGTTTTATAATTTAGATTCAAAATTTACTGTTATATTTGTAACCTATAATATCTTATTTTATACATGATTGAATATTATATTGAGTATCATTTTTATATTGGATGTCTTATATCGGATATTATTTCTTATTATATTGTATTGAATGTTATCTTATATCCGACATATATGTTACGATTTGATGTATTGTGTTTGGATGTTTAGATGTATTATGTTTGGATGTTTGGATGTATTTGGATCTATTGTGTTTGTTATGTTTAGATATATTTTGTTTATTATATTTGGATCTATTATGATGTTATGTTAGTTATGTTTGTGATAACTATCGGATGTGATGAGTTTTTATTGATTTGTATTTATGTAAACAGAGAAAGTAGAAAAATATAAAAAAAAAAACTGTAAAAAAAATTTTAAATTAGCGAAGAAATTTTAAAATTCCATCGCTAATTATCGTAATTTTAAAATTCCGTCGCTAATTATCGTAATTTAGCGACGGAATATTAAAATTCCGTCGCTAAGTTACGATATTAATTTTTTTATTTTTCTTAAAAAATTAGCGACGAAATTTATAATTCCGTCGCTAATTAGCGATGACATTTTAAATTCTGTCGCTAGTTTTATCAAAAAATAAAAAAAATACATTTAGTGACAGAATTAAAAATTCCGTTGTTAAGGTACGCTAAATAACGATGGATTTTTAAAGTCCGTCGTTATTAGCGATCGAAATTATTCTTAAAATAGCGACGGAATTTAAATATTCGTCGTTAATATTTTTTTATGACGGGCCGTTTAAGGATCATATTATTCCGTCGCTAATCGTAACAATTTGTATAGTGGTTATTGCTGAACAAAGAAGGGAATGGCTTATGCGGTTGAAATATAGGAATTATTTTGCTGCTATTGACCGGCTGAGAAGGCAGCAAGGTTGCTGGTTTGCAGCTGCTGTTTTGTGGAGGAGCTGTTGTTGGCCAACTGCAGCAAGCTGCTGCTGCTACGGAGAAGAATAAAAGAGAGGAAGAAGAAGAGAGACTGCTGTTGTGTTACTGGAAAGAAGAAAGGTGAGGAGAAGGGAGAGGGAGAGAAATGGAATTTTTTTTTGATAACAAATTCAAAAAATAAGAGGATCCTTCTGATTTTTTTTGCCGAAGATGTAATAGGTGAAAAAGTATTTTGAGAGAAAAAAAAAAGTATTGTGTGATAAAATGTAAAATATGATGCCTGATTTAAAAAATTCTTTTGATAAATTGCTAAAAGTGCTTAATATATGGACTCACAGAAAAATCTTTGAATTAGAGCAGCATATATGCTTTTGCCTTGGTCATGGTCGTCACTTTTCACTAGTCTACTCGAGTCTTTGGCCTTTGCAGCATCTCTTCCCCTTCCTGTAACTTCGTTACTTGTACCCGTCACGCCTTTCACCATTGGCCATTCGAGAATAACGTCACACATCCGTCCACAATCCCTTAATTAACCATCAACTACTCTCCAATTCCGAAACAGTGTTCTCTTCTTCTCCGATGCGATTAACGGAGAAAGGTGGGAGCTTTACCTGCAGATTCTGATGAGGTAAGGGGACAAAAAGGAGCGATTTTTGCCGGTGGGAGGAGCTATGTCGGCGGAGGATTACGGCGCTGCACTCTTTCTTGGTCTGCCAGACGATGTCCTGGCGCTCATCTCCGCTCGCCTCCGCCCCCGCGACCTCTGCGCGGTCGCTCTCTGCTGTCGCGGCCTCAACGCCGCCGTCGCCGCCTCTGAGAAGGTGTGGCTGGCGCAGTGCCAGCTCCTCGGCCCTCTGCCGGTGCTTCCCCTGTGGCGAAGGGGCGTGCGGTCGTACCGCGCTCTCTGCCGCTTCCTCGCCGGCGTCGCGCCTCTCCTCGGCATCTGGGTGCACCAGAACCCGGAGCTGGGCAACGTCGTCTGCGTCGTCTGGGGTTTCCTCTCCGTCGTTGGTGTCCGCGTCATCCCACAGGAGCTAGGGCCCCTCGGCCTCCACGCCGGGCCCCTCCTGTGGGCGCCGGTGTTCGAGATACTCGCCGATGCCAACGGCGCATCCTCACGCTTCTTCCTCCACGGCCGAGACAGCGGCGAGGATTGCCTCTACCCTGGCTCCGTCCGATCAATAGATTCGTCTTCCAACGTCCTCCTCCTCGAAGTCGATGCGCGATCGAAAGCTTCGATTTTTCTACAGAAGCCCCTTCATTTGGCCTCCGCCGGGAGCATCTCCGTCTTTTCCGATCCAAAAGACGCAAACTTTGACAAAAGATGCAGCCGATCAAACACCACCGAAATCTCTCTCTCTACAGCGCCGCCGCCACAATTCCCTTCTTCCCCGACCTTTACTCATCTGCCATTTAGCGACCGCCGCCGCCTTCTCGAATTAGTGGCGAGTAAAGTCCGTCTCAAGGTTCCTCCGGACTTGGCCGCCGCTCCTCTCTTTGAACGCGCTTCTTCCTTCGATGACGCCGATCGCTTGGCCGATCGATGGTTGGAGCTCATCGACATGTTCAAGCTCAACGGCGGATGGGTCGACCGTAAGGCAGCAGACTTGGTATTGGGCTCGGCCGAGTACACAACTGCCGAGAGCAGAGTCACCATAGACCACCCGCTGAGCCCTTCCACTGGAAAAAGAAGATCCTTTTCCTCTGTTGCTGGCTACTTGAAGCAATTCATGGCTAGATCTAGTAGCCCTTCGAACTCGAGTTCCGGCGATGCCTCCGGCGGTTGCGGCAAGAGCAAGCACGCGCAGCTCCATGAATTCTTATGCAAAGGGGACTTTATCGGGCTGAGCTTGAGAGCAACCCACATGAGGCTAACTTCCTACAGGGCATGGCCGAACATGCACGAGAGCAAGTTCGCTCTGTACAAGCTCCCGTCGCAGGTTCCAGTGGCCGGTCGGGAGTTTGCCGGCGTGTGGGGTGCCACCTTCGGCTGGCCACCGGGGCAGCCATCAGAAGGGAAATCAGGGAAGGCGTTATTCTTCTTGCTGCTTTCTTATGAAGAGCTCGAAGGCCACCTTGTCCTCATCGCCACTAAGATCTTGGAAGGAACACACTATGTCCTCCATCCCAATGGCTCCGCCATGTTCATTGCCAAAATGGATGAGGAAGCCTCAGAACCAGAGGCATTCCCATGGGAGACTGACGGCGAATCTCTTCAGGTGGATGTCAAAAGTAGTCATTCAGGTGAGGGAATTGCGAATGGCTATGGGTTCCGGTACCCTGGGTCGAAGCCCGGGACATTGTTTGTGCTCCAGAATGGACTATTAGCGTTCGTATGGAAGGATTCACAGTCCATCCTGAGCTTGCAGAGGGTGGAGTTCCAACAGCTGCTGAAGAAAGGAGAAAGAGTGCCCGTGCTGCCTCCAATTGCGAACTTCGCCTATCTTACAAAGTCTTACTCCAATGTTTTCACAGGTTTCTCTTCATATTCAGGCCACTCATCTTCTTCAAACTAAGGTTAGCACTTCTTCTATTGTATTTAGTACTCTATCAAAGTTATAAGATGGTTGGCTTGAATTCACAAAATGAGTGATTTCGAGATCTTGAATTTCTCACCCTGTTCATTGCAGCTAATGAAACAGGTTCTTATCCTTCTTATTATACATAGTTATTCTGATTCATTTGTCCTCTAGGACTTGGAAGTGCACTTACATTTTTGTCCTATCATTTTATTTGGCAACATATAATGTGATTCAGAATCCCAAGTAAGCTTAAAGAGCCAAACCAATATGTGGCAAGAAAAGTTTGGTTTGTAAATGCTTAGCAGGCTATCCAATTCCAAAGATGTCAATTGAGCTGGTGGAGGTTGAGGAAATGTCAAAGAAAATGAGAAAATGATTGGGACACTAGAAAACGCCTAGCATGAATACCTACCTACTAAATGACTTGAGATGACTAGTATGGAAAAAGAGCTGTAGTGAGTAGTTTCTTGACAACTCAGAACTTGTTGATGAGTAGTTTCTTGTCATCATCAGTACGTAGACAAATGAGTCTTGCTTTGTTTCAGCAGCCTGCAAAGGTCAAATTGCTTTGCGTGGTAGATGGGCTTGCTTATGGCAGAATAGCAAGTCATGCCTTCTCATTATTTAAGCAATGGTTAGAGTTCGGGAGTGACTTTAAAGTAATAGCTAGCCTTTGTTGATATAGAAAAGTTCAAACATAAATCTCTAAAAACTGTCATAAACAATGAAGTTTACTTTATGCAAAGACTACAGTAGGTAGCAGTCAATTGGCAATTACAGTACAAGATTTTGTTATGATCCAATTGTCAATTTCTACCTTGTTAGGAGTTCAACATCCTCCTACGTGCTTAGAGAAGCAAGAAACACAAAAAGGAAGAAGTGCATAAATCCCTGGCCACAAAGAAACAGCTCCCTTTACACTCTTTGCGAACTCACTAAGCTCAAACACCATATGTTTTGGCACATTGAATTGCACAAGGGATCAATCAGACTCCGCTACTCCAATGATCTTTGGTATGCGAGAGAACCAATAAATGAAGCATGCTTGTCTAATTTCAGTTGTTGGTCAATACAATGTATGGGAAGTTCACTGTTTAACTTGTGTCCTGCCTCCTTAAACCAGCAACCTATGCATCAGGGACATGCAGAAACCAAATAGTATGATAATGATATCCTATCAAAAAGATGTTCACTGTGATTGGATCTAACAAGCATCCTGTGTTTTCAACAACATTTCAGAACAGTTATTACTTTTGTCTTTCGATCCCCATTTAGCGACTATGATCAGACAAAATTTCATTGGATAGAGACTAATCAATTCAGAAAGTGCTGCAAGCAAACCAGCTAATAAATCAAACAATTCTATCTCTCTTTTATTATTCCAAGTGACTGTCCATCTTTAGGTCACAAAATCAAATGATCACATAAAACTCATGTTCATAAGCATGTATCCTTCCACAATCATGACTTCATCTGTTTGAAGAAAGATCAACTAGGAGAATGTCAAATGCATTAGGAGTACTTATGATATTGAATAGTATTCTATTTCTAGGTCTGATGAATGTAAGTTGTTGGAGAATGTTGGAATGCTGTCTCATTGATGCTGTATGCAATATATGCAATGAGCCGACACATGCAGGAGTTAAAATGCCTTCTGCTATAACTTTTGCAGGTCAGTTTGCTTCACTTTCTTTAAACCAACCTAGTCTTGTATATTCAACCCAGTTTTACTTGTTTATCTAATTCAGATTTTGTATAAACGTCTTCTGGTATTATGAAAGGAGAGGAACTAATAAGATTTCTCTGCAAAGTGGATATAGTTAATTTTGTCAAACCATGTAAAATTTTCTCATGATACTAAACTAGTGTTTGAATGTATTTTTGCCTGAAAGCATGTAACAATTGCATTCCTAGATCGATAATAATTCTTGTTGGAGCAAAAAGTGAAGTTGTCATCTTAGTGGCCCTTCCAGGGCGGTCTCACACTCTCTGAAAGAGGATAAATCATAGAGGGCATTTATCCTAATATAGCGGCCCTTTGTATGGGGAGGTCAAACAAGATCGATAATAACTCTGGTAGCAACGATTGGGGTTTACATTGTTGATTTGTTTACTTCAGCCTTTTTGTCCATTCAAAGTCCTGCTGAGATGTGCAGGAGAAAATAGTTTAAACAATATTTCATTGTAGTAAAAGTGATTATGCTCACCTCAGACATCTCTCACAGCTCGTTTCAAAATTATGTGAAGGGAGATAAATCACGGGGTCAACTTATAGCCGACCGTCAAATAGCTAGGGATGGGAGGAGTTTTATGTAGTGTGGTCATCATTGTCAAGATCATACTACTCATGTTTGTAAGGCAATTTCTCGATCACATTAGCATGGGATCATCATTGCAAATCAGGATAAGGTTGCCTACAATAGATTCTTCCCCGAGACCCTGCATTGATGAGAATTTCGTGCACCGGACTATCATTTACTATACTACCTCTCATTTTATGAGATGCCAGTACAATATCACCAAATTATCACACATTGCAATTAGGTAACAATTCTTAGTCCTCTACTTGCAAAATTTTATTCTTCATGAGGAGGAGGCCCCTGCTTGCAGTAGCCTGGTTGCTAGCTTCAAGGAAGTTGCAAGCTCGTGAGGAGGCTGGAAGCTCGCAGCTAGTTCACGGTCGTGAGCTCGCAATTAGTCCGAGACAAACGTGCTTACAGTCAAGCCATGATTGCAAGCTCTAGAAAAAGACTTACTATGTAAAATAGACGAACACTTAAATATTAATTCATTCTCAAATGCATACAATGTTGGATCAAATATTAATAGAAGATCCTCAGAATTTGCATATGTAACCTTGTAACATGAAAAAGTAGAAAAGATGGTGACATAACCTGGTGACGAAGTAGAGTACAAAGTAATGACACAATTTTTTTATCAAATGATGTGAATTAAATCTCTCATGAAAGATCTCAGGTTTAAAATTACAGAACTGATGGATATGCATTGTGATAATCATGTAACTATCTACATTGTAAATAATCTTGTGTTCCATAACTAAACAAGATACTTAAAGTTGACAGTCATTTTGTTCATGATGCATTAATATCTAAGAAAATGCCCTCGGGATACGATGCAATGATAAGAGATAGGACGGATTTTCACGTAATAAGGATTCGAATCTCTTACTGAGCATATGATATGTCTGCGGTGTTCAAACCATTCGTGATGTTGATCCCTCTGCCAAGACCCATCCGTGCTTTCTGAATTTACCTTAGTGGCCGGTGAAAAATTTTCGTGAGACAACATCGGTCACCTCTAGGATTAGTCTGTTTAAAGAGCTGGATACTTAGATTAACAAAAAAAAAAGTCTAAGAAAATCAACACACCATACACTTGGTGTGAATAAATTATTAGTGCCCGAAGCGTTGAGAGGGAGATACTCGAGTGATTTGGTCATAATTTTAATATTTGGGTAAATTGATTTAAATTAGACCTTGTATGTTATCTTATATGTATGTTTAAGTGTGCAGGAATTTAGAAAAATACACAAGAACACATGATGACTCAAGAGTCCAATGCAATATGAAAAAGGGTGGTGTGAGACATCCGAGGGATTGGAAGGATGAGAAGTATCAAAGATGTACTTAGAGCAGAAGACATAAACATGCAAGAAGGATGATACGAGGAGTGAGCTGACAGACTCACTGCATTCGAAGGACAAAAAGCTTGGTGGAAGAGTATATTGATAGAGTGAGAAGGAAGCACATGAAATGAGCTGAAAGACTTGGTATTCGAAGGATGTGAAGGCAATTGGGAAGTCTACTTAGGTAAATTGTTTGTGAATTGAATTGAGTGAACTTGTATTGGGATGAAAGGCAAGAACTCAACCTAGACGGACTCGATTTAAGTAGACTTGAGTCAGAATTTTTAGGCAACCAAAATACTATTTCAGTCAATTGAAAATGGGTTTGGGTAAATGATGTAAAGGATTATCTTCTATCTCTTTGAACAAGTTTGGAGTTGTCTGATTCGGGAGGTCTAGGTGATCGAAAAATGAGTCTAGTCGACCAAAAACACATGTGGCATGCGATACAAGTGTGATCCGGGTCGATCCGGACAAGGTGGTCAGAGATCAAAAATGGGTCTGATCTACGCATCACTTCTGTCCGCGACTATTCGTGACTATCCACGACTGAGGCGCTTGGATCGTTCCAGGCGCCTCAATTCTAAAACAGTATTTTTTTTTAATTTTTTTTTAGTTCCGGAATTAAGCCAATAAAATTTTGCTTTTAGGATTTAAGGATTGAGTTATAGTGTTCAAGTTAAAAAAAATTTAAAACGATTTTTATTTTAAATGCATAAGAGATATAATATATAGTATTTAGGATGCATAATTTTTAATTTTTTTTTAAGCTTTGGGTTTAGGATTTAAGATTTAAGATTTAAGTTTTAGTGTTTAGGATATATTATTTAGGGTGCATATTTTATTTTTATTTTTTTAGGGGTTAAGATTTAAAAATTTGAGATATATAATATTTATGGGTAGGATTTAAAAAATTTAAGATTAAAAAAAATGAATAGAGTCGTATAGATTTGATCCAGGCACCCTTATAAAAAAGTAAAAGAT
>JBBUKS010022977.1:0-11545 GCA_038050645.1 Hedychium gardnerianum
GTTTGAATTGGGCTTTATCATCAAACCCAATAAGAGGAATATATATATATATATATATATATATATACACACTTCGAGAAGAATAGAGACAAATAATTAAATTATATTATTTTCTTCCTCCTCTCTTTTGCCGGCCACAACCCAAAAGGGTTCTTACCTTTTGTTGCCGAAAACCACAAAGAAGAAGACTCTTCTTCCTTTGTGCTTCCTTCTCTTGGATTGTATCTCCTCCGCACTTGGCTAGTACCAATCAAAGGCGAGACTTGTTGCACAAGGAGTTGTCTTGAAAAACTCGACGTGGATACGAATAGAGGGGAGGTTCAACAGCGTCGCTCTAGTTGATGCTCTTTCCTTTACGCATCATCCGTAAGGTATACCTAGAGTAAATGTTATTCTTAAAAAATTTATTTTATCGATCATGTTTGCATGAGATGTATCCTTATATGCGTGTGGTGTGTAATGTAATAATTAGTTTTTGTTATTGCTATTTAATATTTTTTGTTGTGCATGTTTTGTGAAACGTGTTAAGCACACACCGCATCGAGCTACCCAACACTTATCCCCTTGGATCGATTGATTGATCCCCTAGTTCGATTAATTGATCAAATGAATATCTCTGAATTTTGTACATGTGGTCGTTAATAGAGCTTAATTTTGAGTCCGGAGTCAAAAGTTATGATCCTTTGAAGTTCAAGGGATCATGATTATGTATTAATAATGATCCTACAAAATAGAGTTAGACAATAGATAATAGTATGTATGAGTATGACAATTAGGACTGTCTTGATCTCAACTTAGAAACCTCTATTGATTTCTTCAGTTGGGTCAGCGCCTAAGGTTTGTCCCGTTTGGGACAGGACCTCACTGCACTCTCTCCAAGAGCTTATCTTAACTCACCCGCCAAATATCGGGTCGTCCAAACCTGTTTGGACTTTAACCGCTCAATATTGGATCGGCCTACCAAGGCTTCCTATTAATTTGATATTGTGTCCTCTCTGACCTATCAAATCCACTTACTATATGTCATGTTCACTTGACCCATCTGGACTTCCTGCCTAGTTTTCACGATCTGCTGAGACTTCCCTTGCCTAGTATTAGGTCCAGCTGACTTACTAGGACTTTTATCCATTGCTTGGTATTAGGTCCAACTGACCTACTAGGACTTTCCAAGTTGAGCATCTTGCACACTTAATCAATTCATTAGATAATAATAAGACTTAATTTGAATATTTGACAACATCAAAACATAGGTTCAATTCTAGTGCTCCCTGCACTAATACACATATCGAATCTCAATCGATAATTATCCATTTTCGGGGCCAAACTCCCCCGACTCGGACATAGTCGGAGTCAAGATCAAAAGACTCAATGATATCAATCTCCCCCCTCTTGTCGGGGTCGAGTGCATATCGAATCTTCATCGACAATTGTTCATTTTAGGGTCATAAACTCTCCTGACTCGAACATAGTCGGGATCGAACACTCGCCTATCTAATGATTACTTGATATGAAA
Source organism: Hedychium gardnerianum (assembly GCA_038050645.1). Classification (NCBI taxonomy): domain Eukaryota; kingdom Viridiplantae; phylum Streptophyta; class Magnoliopsida; order Zingiberales; family Zingiberaceae; genus Hedychium; species Hedychium gardnerianum. The sequence continues at coordinate 1,514 of JBBUKS010022977.1, forward strand.
TCTAAAACCACAAGAGACGATAGGGGAAGAATTAAAGCGACAAGACTTAAGGACAGATGTCTCGTTTTGGCCATTCACCTCCACACTTGTCTGCTCCCCTATTTCGGATCAGTGGCATTCATGGCCAAAAGGTCCTTTTCAAGGTCCAACCTCCCCCCCCCCCCCTCAATTGGGGAACCAACCTCTCGAGTACAACGCAGTCGAAATCCTCCCACGACTTCAGTGAGAAAAAGATTGTCCATTTCATTCAAAAAGATGGCCTCTTGGCCCATTATAAGCAAAAGGCAAGAAAAACAAACTAAAGCGAGTAAGATTTGGTCAGCCATCGACCTTCTCTAAGTTGAGTAGCTCCTCCCACAATCGGTGCAAATCGAGGAAGGCCAGCGAAGTACTGCACGATAGATACTCGGCCCTGTGAATCTGTCGAATAGCGCCTTCAAAGCCTTGCTGGAGCTGCCTCCACATGTCGTCGCCAACCAAGCTGAAGAATTCCTCCAACTTGACAAATTGTTGCTTCCGACTGGCCCAACGCCCTTCCTCTCCAGCCTTACAGTCCACTAGTTCATCCCTCACGATGTCCAGATGAGCGGACACTTCCCCATGGCTCTCTATTGCATCGACGACCTACCCCTTCAACATCTCTATGGCTTCCATTGACTGGACCAGTCGAGTGTGCAACTCGGCATTGACCTTCTCCAGACCAACGATTCTATCCTCTTGCATGGCTATTCGGGTCCCCCGAGCCTCCACTTGGGGTCACCAATCACTCTCGCTTTGCCTCCAAGGGGGCCACCTAAGTCAGAAGGACTTCTTGCTCTTTGCTGGCGGCTGCCTTCAGTTCTTGCTCTAGGACAATGATGCTCACTCGGGCAGCCTCGAGCTCCTCCTTCAACCGAGCAGATAAATTAGCCTGAAGTTGGGACTCCTCTGGGCATCGAGTCGCCTCATCCTTAGTTGTTTCTGCCTCTTGGGTAGGTTGACCCAACCGAGCTTCCAGGTCGATAACTTACTTTTGCAGTGTTTGGACGTGCCAGTACATATGGGACACTCAGTTGTGGACCTCTAGGTGTTCAGACCAAAGCTGTAACAACTGAAGTTGTTAAAAACAAAGCAAAACTCCAAATCTCGAAATCGCATTTGAACACATACCCTGAAAATGGTCCCATTATGTTGGTGGTAGATCTTCATCGTATCGAGATTCTTCAACTCCTCGGTGATTCTATTCGCCCTTATTAGAGCCATCAAATTCGCGCAGGGCATCGATGGAGCAAGTTGGTTCAGTCAAGTGGTGGATGGAGATGGAGCTGGATCTGGCGTAGGCTAAGCAAATGACCCGACTAGCTCATGGATGGGCATCATTCTCTCGATTAAAGAACCCGATTGATAGTGGCTCTGGGCATCTCCTCATGGATAGGCATCATTCTCTCGATTAAAGAACCTCGACTAGCGGACTTAACCTCAGTGGGCTCGACTGTTGCGGACTTAGCCTTAGCAAAGTCCTTGGCGAGACTGCAAGCAGGTCGGAAGATTCTCCCAACATGATGACCGGACCAGAGGGTATGGGTAGAGTCATGGACGCACCGCTCGGTCAGTGCTTTCGTTTCTAAGGTTAGGATGTCGCTTCAACAGTTGGTGTCGAAGCAATTTCTTCAACAGTTTCTTCATCGATGGGCTCCATCGTGTTGCTGCTCGACACACAGTTTCTTCGGCGGACTCCATCTCTTCCCCTACTCGGCTGGAAAGTTCTGTTGAGGATTTCGCGTACAAAACATATGTTTTTCGACAAAAACACACAATGAAAGCGAAACGATTTCATAAAAGTTTACACTCATCCCAAAATGACAAGACCATATAAGTGCAAGACATAATCATAGATAAAAATGAACGTTTAAAATATGTACCTGTCTGATGACGTTTACAGAAAAAGACATCAACTAACAAATCTCACAAGACTTGCCTCTATTCGTATCCACGTCGAGATACCTTCAAGACGACTTCACAAAGCCACAAGTCGCATCTCCGTTTTGTACTAGCCAAAGGAAGAAGATGACGAGATACAAGAGAAAACCCCACTGTACTAGGTGGTGGGCGGCGACAACTATTTACTGGCGACACCAAGGGCAGCAGCAAGGGTGGGCTGCTTCTGGCGGCTGGGAGGTCGTCGGCAAGCTGGTAGGTGGCTGGGTGACTGGCGACAACACGGCAGACCGGCAACAAGGGTGGTGGCGACACGAAAGGTGGGCAACACCTCTTGGTGTTCGACGACACCAAGGAGGGAGAGGGAGAGGGGGGAAAATCTAAAACAAAAATAACAACTTGAATTGAATTATGTTATTTTTCTCTCATGAAGAGGTTTTTATACATCTACATTCGGGTTTGATAAGCAAGTTCAAACTCGTACCCATTAAGCCAACTCGATCCTCTTGCAATAGACTTTGTTTAAAACCAAACCAATATCACATAAGTGGATCCAACCCGTCTACAAGAGGCGTGACCCATCAATGCTTCCAGCCTGGCAAATACTTTCCATATTTGCCCTTCATCTGTCCCACCAGACTTAATCTCTCTCTATCTGAGAATCTTATTCTCAAACTTGTTTTACGTCTTTCAAATATACTCGTAGTGCGTATGACCCAATAGGTTTTCGATTATATTGGTCATTCATAATTAACCATTAATTATGAATAAATCATGAGTGATACCTAGTAATATATCATGACCCCCAATTGATTAAAAAATCATAGTTGACTTCAGAATAAATTATGAACCCCTTCAGCAACTACAATTATCAGTGCATCTGTTTCTTTCACTCATTTTATACTCACTTAGTTTAGGAAATAGTTTATGTGTCAGTCTTCATTACGCTGATTACGTCACATCTAGCCAAAATAGTAGTTTCTTGTCCTGTGAATTCAAATTACTCAACCACATGTCTAAGAATACCATCATCTTGACATGTTTTGTTTTAGCCAAAGACTTATGAGTAATAATCCTGACAAGAGACCATAAGATATACATGTTATTATAAAAAGAGTGGTGAATCTTCTGTGGGTTATTCAAATACCTTCGAGCATATTGACTTATACTCAATCATCTTGTAACTACATCCCCAAAGAAATGTATAGTAAAGCTGTCAAAGTATAAGTCTTTATGACCAAAGTGACTTGAATATCTCAAGTTTAAGGAAACTTACACTCGAACTGCAATGAGATCTTCATCGACATGTAAAGAATCACATGAAGTCTCATAGCAAGTCATATGCAATGAACTAGTTATTCTTAACTAACATCCACATGTTAACTCTTAACATCTCAATGTTTCCAACTAGCGAGGATCAGCTGCTTGGATAAATCAAGGAGTATAATATGTGCTAGTCTCACAAAATTGACGATGTCCAGTCACATCAATTCATTGACTAGGTAAGATTTCAATACATACATAATTACACATGATGAGGTACCTACTAACTGTGATTCAATCATAATTTCTCTCATGCTATGCATTGTATTATAGACTTCATTAATTGAGTTTAAGATTGAATTACATATATATAGAATGCACACCAAATAATGAATTTTTATTTATTAAATAAATAAGATAATATTTAAGGCGATTGTCTTTAGAACACTTCTCAAATATAACAGGTTCTGCCTCAAAGCCCTTCCTTATGGGTGATCGAGTCGGAGGTAGGTCGGTTGAGCTCTTAGCTCCATTGGTCGCGTCTTGAGAAACCTCCGGCGTAATCAGTGCTTCCATAGTCGCTCGGTTCCACTTTACCTACTTACTAATCGATATGTTCAACATGGTGGTGCCTGTAGCAAAAGGAACATAAGTTAGTTTTCATAGAAGAAAGATGCAAGAAAAAACTTACCGATCAGCTAAGACAGGTTGGCAGCGTTCGAACTCAATCGGGCTCGGTACAGCAGGCCCTTGTTCTCAATCATCTTCGTTGCATCAAAGCACATGTCAATCAGGATCTCCTTGGCCCTCTTATACTCAAGCTCCTTCTTGTATCGCCCGAGTGGCGGTGGAGGTGGCAGCTCCACTTGCCAGTCGGCCGGGAAGGTGAAAGGAATTGGTGGCTTCACGAAGAAGAACTGAACCTTCCAACCTTTATGAGAAGACAAATATTTATCCAAAAAATGACAACCCGGTCTTGCCATAAACTAGAAGACTCCGAGCTCCATTCGCTTAGGGTAGAAAAGTAATGAAAAGAAACATGACTCAAGGAGATTCGGTATAACCTTAACACTATGGCTACACCATATAGGATCGTGAAGGAGTTGGGAGCCCAGAGGCCCCACCATGCGCTTGCCACCTGTACTCCTGATGAACCTTCCTCCATATAACGTGGGGTCATTGTAGGGGGGCCGCTAATGTGGTGGTTCCACTTTTTTTTGTGAGGGAGTTGAGGGCCAGTTGATGGAGGGAAATTATGGAAATACTCGATGATATCCCTAAAAAATTTGGGGATCGAGAAACAAAGGCCTTTAAGAAGCTGGTCGTGGAAGAAGGTGAGGAAGCCCGGTGTTGGCTGGTACGACTTTTGATCCGATTGTGGTATCCAGATTCGATGGTTCATCAAAATGCCGACGGTCATTCGCATTTCATCCCAGGCATCCCTGGCAAGAGTCGATTGCATCGACTTGTACTAAGAAGACAACGGATTTCTCCTAGCCAAGATCTCGGAGAAAAGAAAAGAGAAGGGGGAAGAACTTACAAAGGTCACCGGAGCAAAAGACAATCGCCGAGAGTCGACACAAGAGAAGAAGATGCGAGAAAATGATAACCGCGACACTCTCTTCCCCCTTAACCTAATATACTGTCGTCCGCTTGAGCACAACCATTGGATATAAACGATGAAAAGGCGTGATCATTTTTAAGCTATTGGATTGAGTGCGTCAATCAATGCAACCTTGATAATCATGAAGATCTGAATGACGCCTTGATCCCATCAGTCCATCAAATCACTTTGATAGACGGGACCTCAGAAAAGTACAACCATAGCACGCCCAACTTGAAAAACAAAGATGATTACACCATGTCACATTAAATAGGCACGTTCGCATTAAATGCAAAGCAATAAATTGAATCACGTCAAAGATTTGTAAACTTGACATGTGGCAGCTCCAATATAGCTATTTCCAAACACGATAATTCAGTTAGTCGGACTCATGCCTCCTTCGACTGAACTTAGAGGGAAGACTTGTGATGTGGGATGTATGGGAGGCCACCACGTGTACCCCAAAGGTCAAGCATCATGCTTAGATGGTGATTAAAGTCAAGATTAGTCAACACCGGGCATATCCGTTCGAGTAACTCCCTCTAGCCCCGATCGAGCGCACTTCACCCACCCCTGGTCAAGCACACATCGCCATCCCCAGTCGGGCGCACTCCTCCATCCCCAGTCGGGAACACTTCGCCATCCCCGATCGGGCGCACATCGTCATCCCTAGTCGGGCGCACTTCGCCATCCTTGGTTAGGCGGACATCGTCATCCCAGGTTGGGTGCACTTCGCCCATACCTGGTCGGACGCACTTCACCCATAATTGGTCGGACACACTTCACCCATTCCCGATCAAGTTGCCCTTGGCCATCTTCACTCAACTTTATCAACTCAACACTTTTCCGTTTAACATGCCTAAAACCTCTGGCTCAGTTATCTCATAACTGAGATATTTCCTGGCCTAGCCCAGTACCAATTGCGGGGCTTGCGCTGACACAACACATGGGACAACATACCTTGTATCTTGACTCACATGGCATCCGTAGATACGATGGGACATCCCTTTACTGCGATATGATACGCATTACATCATCAATTAATACGTAATTAATATGGATGAAAGAGGTATTTGGTGATAGGGGTATAAAAAGTCGTCTGCGCCTGTGGATGGAGGTATGTTTTTTCATTTTTCTCTGCATTATATTGTTCATCTTTTCCACATTTTTCATTGCCAAAGATTTACTTGAGCATCGGAGTAGCTGAGTCGGGATACCCCTAGCCGTCATTCTAACCCTCCTCTTCTTTATTTCTTTCTCTCAAGTTTCGATGACCCTTTCTGAAGGTTCCTCTCATTCTCGGTGATTGACGACCCAGTCAACCTCAACGCTAGCTCATCCTCAGGTGGTCTTAGGCAGGATCATGATAAATTTGGAATAGGTCAAACTGGTTCCTTTGAGTTCAATGACTAGGGATGAGTTCTCAATAGGTTCTTCCTTAGTCATCACTGAAGCAAGACCGATCAAATTGAGTGCAGACATAAAGGGTAGTTACAAAACTAAAAAGACGTTAGTGACAGAAGGGACATTGGTTATAAAGCAGTGCATGTTACATGCAGGAATAGGAAAAGGCACTCCGATTACAAGGGCGAGTAATGTTGCCGCCACTATCAATAATAGCGCCAATGAAGGAAGCAACGCCAAGGTGAACCTTGGCCGCCTTCTAATCTCTTGTTAATCTCTTTCAACAGTGAGTATTAGAGGTCTTCCACGGAGCTTTCGCCCTCCTTTGTGGGGCGTTCCTGCTATAAATTCACCTTATCTGATTCATTGATAGACAAAAGCCGATCCGCTAATAGTCGATTTACCAGAAGTCAACTCATCAGAGGCCAACCTGACAAGAGACAATCCAACATGTTAACTTATTCTTTGATCTCAGACTAGAACAGCACTCACTGAATGCTTAATGATCCTGCCTGAGACTGCTTGAGAATAAGCCACCGATGAGCTAGTGTTGAGATTGATTGGGTCGTCAATCAGCGAGAACGGGAGGAACCTTCAGAAAGGGTCACCAAAACCTGGAGAGAGAAACAAAGAAGAGGAGGGTTAGAATGACGACCAGGGGTGCTCCGGCTCAGCCACTCCGATACTCAAGTAAATCTATGACGATGGAAAATGTGGAGAAGATGAACAGTAGGATGCAGAGAAAAATGAAAAAGCATACCTCTATCCGTAGGCACGGAGGACTATTTATACCCTTGTCGTCAAATACCTCTCATCCATAGTAATTGCATATTAATTGATGATGTGATGCGTATCATACCACAGTAAAGGGATGCCCCATTGTATCTACGGATGTCATGTGGGTCAAGATATGAGGCACACTGTCCCACGTGATGTGTCAGCGCAGGAGCTGCAATTGGTACTAGGCCAGGTTGAGAAATATCTAGGTTATGAGATAATTGGGCCAGAGGTTTTGGGCATGTTAAACGAAAGAACATTGAGTTGATAGAGTTGAGCGAAGATGACCAAGGGGAACTTAATCGGGAATGAGCGAAGTGCATCCGATCGAGTATGAGTGAAGTGTGCCTGACCGGGGATGATGATGTCCGCCCTATCAGGGATGGCGAAGTGTGCCCGATCGGAGGTGGGCGAAGTGCGCTCGATCGACGCTAGAGGGAGTTACCCGAATGGATCTTCCTAGTGTTGACTAATCTTGACTTTGACCGCCATCTAAGCATGATGCTTGACTTTTGGGCTGCACATGGTGGCCTCCCATATCACCTAACAAATGGGCAAAAAAAATTAAGTTAATTGGATGGTCTACGAGTAAAACCCAGCAGATTACAGAAATAATCAAAGAGGAAAGGCAAGTCTCCAATCACTTAAAACCTTAAGTTCGAATGCAATTAAGTTTGACTCGTTTACACCCCTAAGTCTCGTGCTGACTAGTGCGAGCGAGGCCCCATGATGGCATCGACTGCCCTTTGAGCAATAGCACTGCCCCATGCCAATGACAAACTTGACATTGAAGTGTCTGACACTGATTCTTTCTAAATACTTTCAAACAAGATGAATTTGGATCCACAACACCCTGCTCAGACAACTTTGTCAAAGGGAAACTCATTACCGATAATATCCACTTAGCTTAAGAAATATTACGTAAATATACCAAGAAGTTAATTTCACCCAAATGTATTATGAAAGTGGATCTTTAGAAGGCCTTTGATTTAGTACACTAAGGCTTTCTATAGGATGTCCTCACAATCCTACAGTTCCCTCCCATTTTCATCACATGGATTAGAGAGTACGTTACTACCACGACCTTCTCTGTAGTGATAAATGACATCATGAATGAATTTTTCAGAGGAGCCAAGGCACTTCGACAAGGAGATCCCCTCTCACCATACTTATTTAGATTATGCATGTAGTATCTATCTCGATCCCTAGCACGATGCACTATTAGGTCAGATTTTTTACTTTCACCACAAATGTGAGCAGCTAAAGATATCACACTTGGTATATACAGATGACCTTCTACTTTTATCCCATGGGGATGTGACTTCAGTTACACAGTTGGTTGACTGCTTATCCCGGTTTGTCCAGATGACCGGCTTCATAGCCAACCTATCAAAGCCCAACATCTACATGACAGGGATAGATGCCCCCACATAGGAACGACTTCTCACCATTACGGGATTCCAGACAGGGGAGATGCCTTTCAGATATTTGGGGATCCCCCTTGCCTCTCAGAAGCTGAAGATCTCATATTACAATACACTGTTGGACGCTACTCCTGGCCAAAGAATACATTATCCTATGTGGGGAAAGCTCATCTCATTTCAGCAGTTCTTCAAGGTATAGAGTGCTACTGGATGTCTATACTACCACTCCCATGTGGTGTCATAGAGTGTATGTACATCATTGGTAGATCCTTCATGTGGACCTCCAAGTCCCTCCCGATAGCATGGTCAGAGCAATGTCGACTAAAGAAAAAAGGCGGTCTTGGCTTGAGAGACTTGAAAACATGAAACCTAGCTCTGCTAGTCAAGGTTCTATGACGAATACAAGACAAGCAGGATACACTATGGATTAGATGGGTGCATAGCACGTATTTACAGCATGATGAGATATGGACATGGTAGGTCAGACATACAGACTCCCCCCTCATCAAAAAGCTGCTAGAGACAACATCCTGGTGGCTACAGGTAGCCCAACAGTCGCATCCCAGACCCTAGCTATCTGGTTCTCTCAGCGGAAGGAGGATGTTCAGAGGACTTATGACCATTTCAGAGTTGCGAGGCCTAGGAAGCCGTGGGTGAAAATAGTTTGACAGAAGTACCTTCAGTCGAGTCATGCTTTCACCTTGTGGCTTCTAGCACATGGATGACTCCTTGCACGAGCCCAACAGGAGTACTTGGAGGATAAGTGGTGCACCTTTTGTAGGCAGGAGGAGTCACTGGATTATGTTTTCTTCATATGTGAGCCGATCTGCCAATTGTGGGGGAGGACTAGAGCATGGCTGCAGATGAGGCCACAGATGCTCACATAGGAGTATGCTCAGGACTTTTAGGTCTCGGTACCAAGGCGCGTCCACCATGATCAAAGCACATCACATTGCTATGGCGGCACTCATACATCACGCTTGGCGGGCGAGGAATAGCAGTGTATTTGAGGGGCGTAGATTTGATACAGAAATGATATTCATGAAGGTACAGATTCATGTCTACATATTGCTGGAGGTCTTCTTGGATCAGGTACCCAGACAGGGATGACATATTTTGGAGGCATGTAGTTTTTGGTTAGGCCTCATTTTGCATTATTATGTCATTTACATATACATAGATTTACCACACACATAGGGTATTTAGGATAGTGAGCATGCATTTTTGACATATTGGTGAGCGAGAACTACTCTCATAGAACTAGTACCAGCCCACGAGTATAGAGCATGTAGCCTAGGACTTTGGACATACATTATAGAGATAGGGAGCATACATTTAGATAGGCCTATGATCGACCGCTACACATGCATAGATTTTATCTAGTATAGCGGCAGTATTAGACACTTTTGCACATGACATAAGGGTCGGGAGGATTTGCAGTTTAGAGATCAACAATGTATAAAACTATAGGCTTTACTCAGCGCTGGTGATGTCAGCTCAAGTAAATGATGCCCATGGTTTAAAAAAATCAAAAAAAAATTGATGATGCATGATACCAGATACTTGATACGATGGAGCCTGGCGACAGTGAGACATGAAGTCATATAGAGACTACAAGACATGGAGCCCGGGGAATCATGGAGT
>JBBUKS010022988.1:0-31425 GCA_038050645.1 Hedychium gardnerianum
ATCTACTCAAGGACATTATTATACTTAGTTATTTGGCACCAATACAAAGTAAGTATAATAACCAAAAACATGCCTTTGTTAATACAAAAATATGATACAATGAGTCCTTTAGTCAACCATCACATGATTGACTCTAGGGCTTTTACTAACATGACATACCTTGAGCATGGCCATGTCATTTCCAATATAGGCACAATCATGCCTTGAAGAGGCATGTCCATGTTTGTTGAGTTTTACTCCCCAAGCTTGCTCCAATATCCATTTTACTCCATTTTAGCTCCAAATTGCGTCCTATCAATGAAAATACAAAGAGACAAGATCTCCGAACTAATGGAGTAAAAGCATGATAATATAATAAAATAGGGTGTGATAATGTAAATCATACTTATTGAAATATAAGTATATATGCAACAAACAATGCCTAAAAACATATATAATCTACGCAGATCACACCCCAAGACTTAAAACTTTGCTTGTCCCCAAGCAAAAACCTGCAATCTAGATTCATATGGAGAAATGGTGCATCATAATCCCTAGTGAATTAGTTTGATTCTATTATGTAGTTTTAGTAATGAGCAAGAAAATGAAATTATTTGAGTGTGGCCTAAGTAAAAGTTTTACGTGCTTAGTGCGATGAGTGGCTTAACCTTACCAAGTGTTAATCTCCATGTCTAGTTAAGTTGTCATCTAACTGTATTCCTCATACTTCCGGCGATAGGCACTTACCTGCCACTCGCAAAGTTCATCGCTCTCAAACTACTAAGGTCTTAAAAGAATACTTGGTATTAAGAGAAACATAATAGTTATTTTCCAGTAACCTAACTCGGCATCAAAGGGATAACTTGTTAGTTTCCACTCATGACAACTATTTTTTTATCCCTTATTTTTTTGGTGCTTATGAAATGAAGCATTAAGACCAATGGTGCTTATAAGATGAAGCACTAAAAGAAGTATAGGGACTTTGATTCTTCCAAATGAGTTGACATTATTTGAGTTTATTCAGTAACCAAAATGTAGTTGAGAAGTCACAAAAGAAAACAAGCATACTAATCCAGTTCTATGAATCATAACTATTTTCGCAAGTATCTACCATCAAAGTCAAGCATAATGTAAAAAGATCCTTTAACTAGGCCAACACTCAAACTCCCCCAATAATAACATTGCTCACTTCATGCTATCTATGGATAGGAGAAAATATATCACTAAATATACTAGCTTGCTTTATCACAACAACATGAATATCTATAGCAAGCATGTGAATATCTTGCTATGAGGAACAAACAAATAATGATATGATATATGATGCAACTAGAAAAATTTATTATGCAAAAAGAAACATGACAAAAACTAGCAAACTCTAACCGAAAAACAACTAACGAACAAATAAACACCCCCCCCCCCCCAAACTTAAACTCATCATTGTCCTCAATGATTACAAAATATATTATGGAGGAGGTGGGAAAAAGAGAGAATTTAGGGAGATTACCAAGTGATGCGTGAAAATCATATAATTCATCTCACTACCGATGTTACTCCTCACCAAGCAAATGCAGTCATTTCTAATGGCAGAGAGAGTAATCATCATCTCTGAATAATCATACATAGGATACCCTGCAAAAGAACTAGCAAAAGAAAACAATGTCAAGATATGGTAACTCATGTGGATGGGTAGGTGGGGCTTAGGAGATGTGGTAAATATAAGGCTGCTAGTTGAAGTATCCATCCCTAGCAATTTATATCTAACAATGCAATCTTTCATATCCATCCTCAAGCTACTTCTAGCTTTCTCAAGTCATAATCAAATCCTAACCAAGGGTTTGGGCTATAGTAGAAATCAATCCTCAAATGAAAATATTCCTCAAATACAAGGAATTCAATTAAAACCTAATTGTTAGGTTTTAGGTTTAGTTTTCTAATTGTATTCTCTCTCCCTTCTCTCTTCTTCATCCGCCACCAAAAAACAAAAAGGGGTGAAAGCATGTTTTCCCTTTTTGGTTGTGCCGCTGATCATAAGAGATGAGGTTCTCCCCTTTTTCTAGCCGCCAGCACCACAAGTTGTTGTGGTGCTGCTGCCGACAAAAGTTATTGTCGGACAGCACCTCCATCTGGAAAGCCACCACTGGATTGAAGCAGCACCCTCCTGCCGTGGTGCTGCCGAAGTAGTGGGACTGCCGAAGCAGCAAGATCATCAGAGAAGTAGGAATCTCCTATTTTTTTGTGTTTCTAGAAAAAACCCGTAGTTGGCCGAAGTAGCAGCAGCCTTCGGTTGTAGTGCTGTTGGAGCAATAGCACCTTCTTATCGCGGTGCTGTCGGACTTGATGTCGACCTTTCGTGTCACCACCGAACCAATTGTAGGGTTGTTGATTCAACAATAGTTGCTGTCAAAAAATTCTAGCAAAGGCTGAAATTTGTTTAGCCAACTAGAATTGATGTCCCTCGCTGGCAGCAATTTTATTTAGCCCTCAGACAGCGAAATTTTTGCCTCTAAACAATGGCAACAATGTTTGTCATCATCTATTGATTTGTGTCATCTAGTTGCAATTGTCGTCGGGTATAAATCGGTCCGTGATCCCTCTCTTGGATTACTTCGTCTCCCACATTCGCCTAGTATCGAAGAAGAGACTCGACTTATGGCTTAGAGAAGTCACCTCGAAGATAACTTGTCATGGATACAAGTAGAGGCAAGCCTTCTTAGGCTTGCTCGTTGATTCCAGAAAAGGATGACCTTGCGAGGATAGCAAACACTCTCTACAAGGTTCGATAATGAACTCGTAAGTATAATTCTTAGTCGTAAAATTTTATATTGTGGTTATGTCTGACACTGTTATATCCTGCATGTGTGTGATGTGTGTGATGTGTGTGTTGTAATAAATTATATTTATTATTTATCTTCCACTGTGCATTTGTGAAATATGTCCAACTCACGCATCGTACCGGGCTCCCCAACACAAAGGCATGGTCATGCCCCCTCAGTAGGAGCCTCCAATAGCTCCCACGGCCAGGCTGTGCTCAAAGGCATGATAATGCCTCCTTGGATCTTCCAATAGAACTCATGGCCAGGTCATACCCAAAGACACGACCGTGTCTCTCGTAAAGCCGTGCACATCAAAGAATTCCAGCACCAACCATTGGTGGGTCGTGCCAAAAGGCACGATCGTGTCTCATTTCAACATGTCTCCCATGGTTGGGCCATTCCATAGGGGCACGACCATGTCCTTTTTCTAGCACTTCTCACGGCACGACCGTGCCTATAAGTCACGACTATGTGGCGAGGTGACTAGGCCGTGTGGATCACCTATAAAAGAGGTTTGAGATCCCCTTTTAAAAGAGGAGGAGATGTTTACCCTTTGAGGAAACCTATGAGGTCCATTTCCTAGTCGATTTCAATGATCCGTCCACCTATGAAGCTTGGATTTCATCCAAAGATACCGGCATCATCTCGATAAGCACTTTTCCTCTCTAATTTCTATTGGATTGTAAGAATGCTTCATTGATTGTCTTTGGTTTGTTTCCTCTTTGCTATGGAGTAGATGCCCTAGATTATATGATGTAGGGAGTAGTTTTGATGTGATGTTGATGTATAAACTATGGATTTGCTAACTTCTTTGTTCAATGACATGTTTCTGACTTGTTTTACATGTGTTGTGTCTTGTTTGTGTTTGAAATGTATGCATATGGATGTGAAGGATTGGTTAGTATGTAGAAGAGAGGCTTTATATTGTATGACTGGGGAGCCCTTAGTAACAGAGGGTAATCTTTTAACCAGACTTTCTAGAGTCATCGCCTTGAAATGAGGATCAATTCTCCACAAAGGATTAACTAATTAGTATTTAATGGGTTTATATCAATTTAATGCTAGGAAGTGACTTGTGCAAACTAGATTGTATGACCGGGGAGCACTTAGTGACAGAGGGCAATCCTTTAACTAGACTTTCTATGTTACCTCTTCTACTTAATAATATTGAATGAATAATGGTGTAAATACTTCAATGTAACCTCCATGGGTTTCTATCGGTAATTTGATTAGAATCCCTATAAGTATGTAAACATGGAATGTAAGGGAATGAACAATCCATAGTATGTCAACTAGCATCATATTGAAATCAAAATATTAGAATTACCTTCCCAAACCATTTCCTCTCTTAAAAACCAACCTCTCTCTCTTTCTTTCGCTCTCTCTCTCTCCCTCTAGTTCACAAGCTTTCACTCGTACTTCAATTATTTAGATAACTTATTTTGTGGACTCACTAATGCTTAGTCAACTATCCCTGAGGATCAATATTATTTTTACTTGACGACTTAGCTATGCACTTGTGGTTTTGACAACAAGTTTTTTGCATCATTTCCAGGGACTATTTCAGATTAATATTAGCGATAAGCAATTTAGTTACTCTAGACACTTTTCTTTTTGTTAATACATTTCTGCATTTTATTGTTTTGTTAATAACTTTGCAATTTATTTTGTTTACTTGGATTCTGCATTTCTTTTGTGCAAATAATTCTATCTTGAAACTTTGACTTGAAAGGACTAGGATTTGTTTTTTTTTTATATGCGAAGGGCTAATATTGTAGGAGATATTTTGCCTATGGATTCTTAGATTGACAAAATGTGAAGCATATCTCATCATAGTAAACAAGCCTCTAAAAGATTATTCTGCTCCCCTATTTGGAAGGAGATTGGATCCTATTGTACCTCCACTAATTTATGCTCAGAATTTCATTCTTGACCTAGCATTTATTTCCAAGATTCAAGAAGATCAATTTATAGGGTCATATTCTAAATATTAGTATCAACATCTTGTGGAATTTTATGGATATTTCAATACATTGAAATATTGAAGGGAAGACACAATTTGGCTACTAGTATTTCCCTTCAGTCTAAAAGATTCAGCTATAACTTGGTTAAATACTTTACCACCCAGAAGCATAACAATATGGGATGAATTAAAGCAATGATTTTTGAACAAGTATTTTTCATCAAGAAAAATAATCTAAGGGATCAGATCATGAGCTTCAAGCAAAAGATGGAGAGTCATTATACAAAGCATGGAAATGATTCATAGACCTATTGTACCAATGTCCACACCATGGTCTAGAAAAGTGGTTGATTGTCCATATATTTTACATTGGGATTTCTTTCTCCAATAAAACTTAGTTAGATTCGACTACAGGGGGCTTTAGGATGAGAAAAAAGTCTGAATTAAGCATATGATCTGATTGACCGGGTAGTGATAAACCTTAATGAATGGTCAGAGGAAATTTCATGACTCCCGTATTAGGGATCTCTGAAATGCAAAGTTTAAAATAAGGGTTAAACATCAAAGTGGAGCTATATTTGGCAATCAATAATATTGAAAACTTTAGAGGAGGTAACATTCAATCCCAACATGAAACATTCAGGTACTTAGATGATAAGTTGAACATTTCAGACAAATCAAATCTTGAAGAGTGTTGTAATGAGACTGTATGAAGAAGTGGTGATGAATTTGAAGAAGTACATTTTCAATCATTAGAGGGTCCCATGGAGGCTAGCTTGATCAATGGAAAGTCAGATACTCTAGATGATGAGATTAAAGAGTATGAGTAGATCAAGACACATGAACAAGACCTCAAAGAATTTGAATTCATGCCACCTTAAGTAGAACTAAAATCTCTTACTTCTAATCTAAGATATAAATTTCTTGGGCCAAACTCTACATTTCTAGTGATTGTCAATGCAAGTTTGAATGAATATGAGACCAAAAAGCTGCTTAGAGAGCTAAGCTTGAATAGGAAGGTGATTGGATATACCATCGATGACATTAAAGGAATTAGTCATTCTTTGTGCATGCATAGAATCCTGCTTGAGGATGATCATAAATGCTTAGTCGAACATCAGAGAAGGCTAAATCCTAACATGAAAAAAATGGTTAGGAAAGAGGTGTTGAAACTACTAGATGCAGAAATTATTTATCCCATCTCTGATAGTGAATGGGTAAGCCCTGTACATGTGGTTCCAAAGAAAGAAGGGATGACTATGGTTGAAAATGAGAACAATGAATTGATTCTTACTCGGACGATTACTGAATGGCGCATGTGCATTGATTATAAAAAGTTAAAAAAAGAAACGAGGAAGGACCATTTTCCTCTTCCCTCCATTGATCAAATGCACTCATATTTTTGCTATCTAGATGGGTATTCCAGGTTTTTCCAAATTCTTATACATCCTCATGATCAAGAGAAGCCACTTTTTCATGCCCGTATGGAACCTTTTCTTATAGAAGAATGTCTTTTGGCCTTTGTAATGCACCTGCTACTTTCCAATGCTGCTTGATGGCTATCTTCTCAGATTTGATTGAAGACATAATGAAAGTTTTCATGGATTATTTTTCTGTGTATGGAACCGACTTTGATACATGTTTGTCTAATCTTTCTAGAGTTTTACGGAGATGTGAGGAAGTTAATTTGGTTTTGAATTGGGAAAAATGTCATTTCATGGTTAAAGAAGGAATAGTTTCGGGTAAGGTAAAGGTAGAAGTAAATGAGTAACTTCCTCCACCGATAAATGTGAAAGGGGTAAGGAGTTTTTTGGGTCATGTAGGATTTTATCGATGCTTCATAAAAGATTTCTCCAAGATTTTCAAACCCTTGACCAATTTATTACTAAAAGATGTTGAATTATATTTTGATCAAAACTGTATAGATGCTTTTGATAGGATAAAAAGAGCTTTAATAACCGCTCCAATAATGCAAGCACTAGATTGGAAGCTTCCATTTGAAATCATGTGTGATGCAAGTGACTATGCTATAAGAGTAGTGTTGGGGCAAAGAAAAAGACAAGAAAGTGTATGTCATATATTATGCTAGTAAAACTCTAGACGATGCCCAGATTAACTATGTTACTAAAGAAAAAAATTGTTAGCAGTTATTTTTGCATTTAATAAGTTTAGATCATATTTTGTGGGGTCAAAAGTGATAGTCTATATAGATCACGTAGCCATTTAGTACTTACTCAATAAGAAAGATGCAAAACCCAGGCTTATTAGATGGATATTGCTACTTCAAGAATTCGATCTAGAAATCAAAGATAAGAAATGGGCAAAAAATATTGTGGTGGATCATTTATCCAAAATGTGTCAAGATGTACAAGGAGACGTAGATGACCACTTACCCATTGATGATTCCTTTCTAGAGGAACATCTTTTATCCATCACTAGTCTGAAAGTCCCTTGATATGAAGATTTTGTGAATTATCTTTCTTGTGGAATTCTCCCACCAAATCCCACTTATCAGCAAAAGAAAAAATTTCACACAGGCGTCAAATATTATGTATGGGATGAACCCTTGCTTTATAAGAAATGGGGTGACACAATCTACCGAATATGTGTACCTGAGGATGAAACTAAGCAAAATCTAAATCATTGTCACTCATCATGTTGTAGGGGATAATCTCGAATTGTAAAGACAACAACTAAAATTTTACAAGCTGGCTTCTTTTGACCCCATTTGTTTAAAGATGCAAGGGAAAGCATGCTAACCTGTGATCGTTGTCACAAAATATGCAATATCATGAAGTGGCATGAGATGCCTTTGAACTCTTTCCTTAAAGTTGAACTTTTTGATGTTTGGGGAGTTGATTTCATAGGGTCATTTCTTTTACCATGTGGCAATAATTACATCTTTTTTTTTTTTATTATATTTACAAATGGGTAGAAGTTGTAGCCTCACCTACTTGTGATGCCAAAATAGTCATTAAGATGTTCAAGAAGGTAATCTTTCCTAGGTTTGGAGTTCCCAGAGAAGTTATTGGTGATGGAGGTTCTCACTTCATTGAACGACAGTTTGAGAACTTACTTAAAAAATATGTGGTAGGCCATAAAATTGTAGCGTATATCATTCGCAAACAAGTGGGCAAGTTGAGATTTCAAATAGAGAGATCAAAAGAATTTTTGAGAAGACGGTAAGTATGACCAGAAAAGATTGGTCTTTAAAGTTAGATAATGTTTTATGAGCCTACCGTACCGCTTACAAGATTCCAATTGGAATGACACCATTTCATTTAGTTTATGGAAAGCCTTGTCATCTACCGGTAGGATTGGAGCATAAAGCTTATTCGGTAATTCAACGATTGAATCTTGATATTAAATTATCCAAAAAAAGAGAAAATTTCAACTCAATGAATTAGATGAGCTTAGAATGGTTGCTTATAAGCATGCTAAGTCTTACAAGGAAAGAACAAATAAATAGTATGATAGACATATTGTGCGAAGACAATTTCATGAAGGAGATCTTGTATTATTGTTTAATTCAAGACTAAGATTGCTTTCTAAAAAATTCAAATCACGATGGTTGGGACCCTTTAGAATTCAAAGGGTATATCCATACGGGGCAGTTAACATCTACAATAAGGAATTAAGGTCTTGTAAAGTGAATGGGCATAGATTGAAAAGATATTTCTTAGGGTTAATGACGAAGAAGAACAGTATTTTATTGAACCTTGTCCTCCAGATTGGGCCAAGACAGGGGTCGAGCTCATGACTTTAAATGAGTACTTCTTGGGTGGCAACCCAAGAGTTTACTTTGATACTTCATTTCTTTGTTTTTATTTTCTTTGATTTTGATTCGTATTTGAACTTGTGTGTAGGAATTTTGAAGGAATAATGGAGATAGGACATGCCAATGGACACGGTCGTGCCTCATCATAAGCACGTCCAGAATACACCATGGCATGGCCGTGTGGTTTCACATGATCGTGCCTCATAAAAAAACACCACCAGATAATGCCATGGCATGGTTGTGTCTTTTAACACAGCCATGCCAAATTCTGAAGCAAGTGAAGGTGGAGTTAAAGAGCAACTCGAACCAACCACGCCATGGTCGTGCCTTTTAACACGATTGTGTGAAAAGACTACCTCACAAGTAGTGTTCATCACGATGGGGTGATGTGAGTAGATTATATATGTTTTTAGACACTTATATTGCACATCTACTTATATTTTATTGACTTGATCTACATTATCGCACCTCATTTTATTATGTTATTATACTTTTTACTCCACATTGTTTGGAGATATGCTTTTTCTTTATTTTCATTGATAGGGTATGTTTCAAAGAAAAATAGAGCTTAAATGGTGAGAAAATCTGAAAGCAGAGTAGCTAGGGCCAAGACCCCTGGACGTGCCTTTGTTACGTACCGCAAGTGCACGACAACTTCGTTAGTAATTTAAAAGATTATTGTATCCACAGGGACTGTTGATTAAGTACTAGTAATTTTGCAAAGTAAGTTATCTAGATGGTTGAAAGTTGGTTTGAAGGCAAGAGAGGTAAGAGAGAGTGTGAGGAAGAGAGAGAGGGAGAGAGAGAGAGAGAGAGAGAAAGTGTGAGAGAGAAGGATGTTGGTTTGGGAAAAATGGTTCTAGGATTTTGATTTCATTATGATACTAGTTAATGTCTCTAATGCATAGTCAGCTCCTTATTCTCCATGCTTACATTCTTGTAGGGATTTAATTAGATTGTAGAATTGAATACCATTAGAATGCCTTAGGAAGGAATAACCTCTATGTCAAGGTCTTTTGACTCTAGGAAGTGGGTAAGTATCGATACCCTTTGTCACTAAGGGTATGTATGTTCGGTTGAATGGGTGCCCTCTATCACTAAGGATCCCCCAGTTATCCATCCAAGTAGCAACCTCATCATAAAGGTAAATCCCTTACTTCTACATGCATTACTCACACACACATTTTGTCAAACATGTAGTAGACACAATACACATAGAACAAGACATAAATATTTCATTAAACAAGGAAATGACATATACATAGTTCATACATCAATCATACATTATAATTACTCTCTACATCCTAGAATAGGGAGAACTACTCCATCACAAGGGGATTACAACCAGAAGATGAGAAAATAGCAAACTACGACTCAATATATGAAAATAGAGAGAAGAAAGTGCTTGTCCTTGAAGCTCGGCGTCATTGGAGGTGTTCCCTTACTCTGGAGGTGGATGAGAGCCCTAGGGTTTCCCCCTAAGGAGAGAACCTGAAACCCTAAGGAGAGAACCCTCACCCAAGGAGAGGGGTTGAACTCCAAACCAAAGATTCCCCAATAAGTGTTTACACAACCCTTTTATACTTGCCCTAAATTTCCAGATCTGTCCCTTTTGTTAGGCTTCACAAAACCTGATTTTTAACACATTAAAATACTTAATCTTGGGTTTCTATCTGAATAAAAGTTGTAGATCTTGAGGTTATCTACATTATGGAAATTGAATCAGCCAAAAACTTCAATCGAACGCAAAATTATAACTGTTTTACTTTTGTTCTACAGGCTGTCTGGAATTCAACACGATCGTGCCTAAAAAACACAGTCATGCCTAAAAAAAACACAACCCTACCTAAAATAAACATTGCCCATGCCTAAAATACACGGCCCATTCTCTAGAAGTGAGGCACGGTTGTGCCTATGGGCATGACCTGCAATTGAGGAGCTTCTGGAGCCTAAACACGGTCGTGACTTGAGGCACAACCTGCAAATGAGGCGCTTTTGGTAAAGGGAACCGATGTACCTTTTAGTATAGCTAGACATTATTTTCTCAGCTTTCACCCTGAAGAAAAGTTGTATATCCTGAAGTTATCTACATTTTAGAAATTGATTCAACCCGAAACTCCACCAGTGTACAATGTTATGTCCGTTCAAAGTTTGGTCTGTAAATATGGGCAGAGCAGGAAACATGGTCGTGCATGGGAAGCACGGCTGTGACTTTTAACATGACTAGATCATATATTCTTCTATTAAACTCTAAAGAAAAGTTGTAGATATTGAAGTTGATTACATTTTGGAAGTTGAATCATCCTGAAACTCCAAATGTGTAAAAAGTAATGGTCATTCTACTTTTCATCTGCAGGCTACCCAAAATCCAATTTAGCTCTAAATATGCTCCAAATCGCGTCCTATCAATGAAACCACACAAAGAGCAGTTTACGAACTAAAAGAGTAGAAATATGCCATTATAATAAAATAGGGTGCAATATGTGTAAATTATGCTCATAAAATATAAGTAGATGTGCGTCAAACAATGCATAAAAGAATATATAATCTACGCACATCAGTTGCAAAGATAGATTTCGTTGATAATCAAAGTGTAAGGACTTTTGCAAAAGAGACAAGGCCTCAAGAATCACGACCTTTAGAGACACCATCACCTGAGCTAGAGCTAGAATTCTTACTTGACCCAGAGGAAGCGCATCCACTTGTTTTGAAGCTTTAGGTACCTTTTATTACTACAAAGTAAGTATTTCCTGTGATCCTTTAGAAAATATGATAGAGGTATCTGTAATAGATTTTGTTGGATGTGATTCAATTGTTAATAAATGCTTAGCCATACTTAATCTGGTTCTAGTTCTTTCTTATCTCTCATGTGGTTGGGATGTGTGCTATGGCTTTGGGTATGCATGTTTTAATAAGGACTGGAACTGGATGCTTCAACTGAACCTTCTTCAACCTCCAGAAAGAACATTTGAGGAGAAGAAGAAGGAAGGAGTGGTGCTTCATGATTTGGATTCCACGATGATAGATCTCTCCACAATTTGGGCCATAATCAAAAAATTACAAAAATATCTTACCCCGCCACGAGCGAGGTTTAGATATACGTAATAAGGGGTCGAGCTAATGACCTAAACCAAGCGCTTCTTGGGTGGCAACCCAAGTTCTTCCTTATTTTTGTTTATGTTTTTCATTTAATTTCATAGTTTTAACTCTTTTGTTTGTTTAATTTTAGTGTGAATAACATCCACAAGCTAGCCGTGATGTCATGGGCGTGGAAGAATTTTGGGGAGAAAATTGAAGACAAGTTGTGTACAAGGAGATGTATACCCTATGGATTGGATAGCCAAAAATGCCCGAAGATGATTGGATAGCCGAAAATGCCCGTGAGTCAAGAGAGAAAGCCCATGATAAAAAAAGATAAATATATCATCCCATCGAGGGCTCGGATGAAGGAAAGGTTGGAAAGTCCACTTTGCCATAGTGGACTTACACATAACCCCTACAAGGAAAAAACTCCAAGTTGAGTAAGGACAAGGGTCAAACTCGCGAACTTGAACAAGCGCTTGGGAGGCAACCCAACGGTTTATTTGTGCATTTTAGCTCTTGTTTTTAGTTTCATGTTTTTAATGTTTAAGTGAGTTTTCTTTTGACATTTTTTAGGGATGCACTCCTACATGAGTTGGTCGTGATATTTACCACAGGCATGGAGGAGTTTGAAGAAGTAGGGAAGGCTGGTCGTGCCCATAAAGCATGGTCGTGCTTCTTTGGGACCAAGGGCCAAATTGAGCCATGGCATGTCTGTGCTTCTTCAAACATGGTCGGGCCTCACTAGAATCAGACTCTAGATCAAGCCATGGCATGGTCGTGTTTATTTGACATAGTCATGCCTCATTAGAAGTAGGCTCCATCACATATCACAGCATGGTTGTGTGGATTCACACAAACATGTGAATATGGAAGTAGGTCCTAGAGTTTCTCATGGTAGGGTCGTGCCTCTCAGGCACGGTTATGCCTCGGTCGAAAGAGGAGCTAGATCAAGCCATGGTGTGGTCGTGTCTTTTGACACGACCGTGTCAATCCTGAAGCAAGAAATGTAGCAGCCCGACATGACCATGTCAATCTCCTACAGTTGTGTCATCAAAAAATGTTGTTTAAAAAAATGGAAAAGGTTGGTTATGTCATTCTTGACACAGCCATGTGAATATTTCAAAATAGCCACCCAAGATCCATGTCGAGGTCGTGTCAAAATACACGTGATATGCGTAGATTATATATACTTTTAGACATTATTTGTTGCACATCTACTTGTATTCCACTGAATATGATCTACATTATCCCACTTCATCTTATATTATTGTCATGCTTTTACTAGTTTAGTTCAGAGATCTGATATTTTTGTATTTTCAATGATAGGATGCTATTTGGAGCTAAAATGAAGTGAATTGGAAATTGGAGCAACTTGGGGAGCAAATCCAGCAAGCATGGTCGTGCCTCGCACAACTCTTCAAGGCACGGTCGTACTATTCAAAGCCAACAAGGGCGTGCCTCAAAAGCACAGTCATGCTCCAGGAGCAGTTTTGCACACCTCCCATGGGCAGGTCATGCCTCCTCATTAGGGCATTCCAACATAACTCCAAAGACCTCCATGATTAGGTCATGCCAAAAGGCACGGTGGTGCCTCCTCAAGAACCTTCACCAACATTTCCAAAAGAATTCACAAGCAGGTCATGCCTAAAAGGCATGACCATGCCTCATTCAAAGTTGTATTGGCTGAAGGAACAGAACCTCCCACTACCTGGCCATGCCAAAAGGCACAGCCATGTCTGCCTGGAACTTGTTTGCCACAGCCAGGCCATGCTAATTGGTATGGCCGTGTCTTTTTCCTGGAGAATCTTATGGCTTGGTCCTGCCCTTTGGACATGGTCATGCCTTTTCCTGACATTCCACACGGCATGGTCTTGCCTCACAAGCACGACTATGTGGTGATGGGCCTTGGCCGTGGGGCCTATAAAAAGCGATCAAGATCCCATTTTCAAAGGGAGGAAAGATTTATTCTTCAAGGGAACCTATGAGGTCCATTTCCTGTCTGATTTCCATGATCCATCTACCTCCATAGCAAGGATTTCATCTAAGAAGACCGGCAACCCATCAATAAGCATCTCTTCTTCTCTACTCTTTGATTGGATTGTAAGAATGCTTCATTTTTTTCTCTTGTTTGTAACTCCTTTGCTATGAAGTAGATATCCTAGATTCTAGGATTTATGAAATAATTGTCATGTGATGTTGATGTTGATGTAGACACTATGGATTTGCCAATTTTCTTATTCTATGAAGTCTTTATGATTTATTCCATGTGTATGATACTTTAGTTATGTTTGATTGATTATGCATGTGAAATGTATTCATGTTGATGTGAAGGATTGTCACTATGTAGAGGAGATGCTTTAGATTTTATACCCGGGGACCCTTAGTGACAGAGGATAGTCCTTTAACCGGACTTTCTAGAGTTATCGCCTTGAATTAGAGCCAATTCTCCATAAGAGATTAGCTAACTAGAGTTCAATGGGTTTTCACCATTCCAAAGTTAGGAAGTGACTTGTATAATCTAGACTTTATGACCGATGAGCCCTTGGTGATAGAGAGGATAGTCCTTTAACTGAACTTTCTATGTTATCTTTTCTACTTAATAATATTTGGAAGAAAATGGTGTAAGCACTCTGGTGTAATCTTTACTAGTTTTTACCAGTAATTTGGTTAGGAATCCCTACAAGATTATAGACATGGAGGTAGGGAGATGAACAATCCATAAAATCATTAACTAGCATCATAATGAATCCTAAGTCATAGGATCATCTTCCCAAACCAACTTCTCTCTCAATAACCAACCTCTCCCATATTGGAACTCTCAACCTTTCTCTCTATCTCTCTCTCAAGCTCTAGTTCTAAAGCCTTCATAACCAACTTTTGATTATCTAGATAACTTATTTTGTTGACTCTTTAGTGGCACTGTTGTCAGGGACTATTTTGATTAATAAGTTTTTGACACCATTGTCGAGGATTGTTTTGATTAATATTAGTGATAAGCAATTTAATTACTCTAGACGTTTTTCTTTTTTGTTAATAATTTTTTGCATTTACTTGTTTTGTGAATAGCTTTGAATTTACTTGCTTTCTTTAATTCTGCATTTATCTTTTATGCAAATAATTCTGTCTTGAACTTAACCTGAAAGCACTTAGATTTGTTCTATTTGTATGCAAATGACTAATTTTGCAGGAGATCTTTTACCTATTGATCTTGAGATAGACAGAATGTTTAGAAAAACAAGAAATCTACAAAGACAATTGGAAGAAGAACGAAATTTAGTCCAATATGGCAAACAAACCTCTCGAAGACTATGCAGCAACTTATGCAAGGGGCCTAAAGTCAAGCATCACCAGACCTTCTATTGAGGCCAATAATTTTGAGATCAAACTCGTTGTTATATCAATAGTACAATAGAACCAATATGGGGGAGGATGAACTGAATACCCCAATCAACACTTGAAAATCCTGTGGTACCATGAAGATTAATGGAATTTTAGTGGAGGTTATCAGATTGAGGCTATTTGGATTTTCATTAAGGGATCGAGCAAAAGCATGGCTCAACTCCTTGTCTGCCAACAATATAACAACTTGGGAATAGTGTGAACAAATGTTCTTGACAAAGTTCTATCCTCCAAGTAAAACTACACATATGAGGAATCTTTTTGCAAGCTTTATGCAAAAAGATGCAGAATCACTTTATGAAACTTGGGATAGATTCAAAGGTCTTCTTCGATAATGCTTGCATCATGGATTGGAGAAATGTTTTGTTATCCACACTTTCTACAATAGAATTAATTATCAAACAAAGGTTTCCTTGGATTCCACAACTGGTGGAGCTCGAATGAACAAGGGTCTTGATGAAGCCGAAGACATAATTGAAAGTGTAGCATTAAACCATCATCAATGGGCATCGTAGAGAAGCAACCCAATCAAAAATTTTGAAAGACTTGATGTGAAAATATTGGACTTAATCTCTACAAAGATGGATGCCCTCACTCAAAGGTTTAATTCAATGAATGTTAATCTAGTGAATGCGGTGATTTCAAGTTGTATGTGGTGATACTGTATACACAAAGGAAGCTTGCCATCTAGGAGCAATTACTACATAATTGTCTTAAATTTAACATGTTGATGCAATTGGCAACTTCAACCAAAGAACCAACAAACCATACTCAGGAAGCTACAACCCCAGATGGAGGAATCACCCAAATTTTTTCTACCGCAATAACTAAGATCAAATGGGCAACGATCCAACTTCTAACAAAATTTACAACCCTCAAGGATAGAGAAAATTCTTGAGGAGATGCAAGCTACTCAACTAGAAATGAAGAATGATTTCAAGCAACTTAACGGAAGATTAGATAATGTAGAGAAACATATCAAGATGTTTGACAATCAAATCGCACAAATGGCTAGCCTCCTCCTCAAGACCTCAAAGGACATTTTCGAGGAAACTTGAACAAAATACTATTGAGCATTGCAATATTGTTGAACTAAGAAGCAAACGGACCTTGGGAGAACCCCAAGTGACTGCTACAAAGAAAGGGATTGAAAGCACGCTGATTGGAGAGTCAACTCCTCCCATCTCACATAATGAACATATCCAAGAGGAAGTTGAGAACGGTGAACCAATTGAGAGAACCCCTGTGGGTAGATATGTGCCACCAATTCCCTTCCCTCAACGGATATCCAAAGCAAAGAAGGATAAAGAGTTTGACAAGTTTCTAGAAAAAGTCAAAGAATTATGCATTGAGATTCCCCTCATCGATGCCTTACAATAAATGCCCAAATTTACCAAATTCATGAGGGTAATCATTTCAAATCAATGCAAGAAAGAAGGGTACGAGACTATGTCTTTAATTGAGGAGTGTAGTGTTTTTCTTCTGAATGCACTACCACTAAAGCTCAAGGATCTTGGAATTTTTCTATCCCTTGCAAGATAGGCTCAACTAAGATTGGTAAGATATTTTGTGATCTTCGAGCTAGCGTAAGTCTATTACCTTATTCTATTTGTAAGAAACTTGGTTTAAATGATCTTAAGTTAACCACCATAACATTGTAACTGGAAGACCACTCTTGTAGATACCCTATGGGTATTATTGAAGATGTGCCAGTAGAAGTACGGGGCTTCATAGTCCCTACTAGTTTTGTGGTCCTAGACATGGAGGAAGACCCAAAGATCTCCATAATTTTGGGTAGACCTTTCCTTGCCACGGTCGGAGCAGAAATAGATGTTAAAAATC
The DNA here is from genome assembly GCA_038050645.1 of Hedychium gardnerianum. NCBI lineage: Eukaryota > Viridiplantae > Streptophyta > Magnoliopsida > Zingiberales > Zingiberaceae > Hedychium > Hedychium gardnerianum. The sequence continues at coordinate 16,862 of JBBUKS010022988.1, forward strand.
ATAAGATGACATTGGTAGTATGTAAGGAAAAAGTTGAATTTGATTTATCTAAGGCTCTAATCCAATTTTTGTTGTCAAGAGTTTGTGCTACAAGTTGGATAGAGTCCAACCGAACAAGAGTAAACACCACCCCAATGATCGATGAAGCACCGAGTCCGGTGAGAGAAGAGAAAAGGCCCAAGGGCAAATGAGGGAAGGGCTTGAAACACCAACTTGCCACAATGGAGGGGCACTCAACCCTTTCAAGGCAAAGGCTCCAATTTGAGCCATGATAGGAGTCGAGCTTGAGACCTAAAACAAGTGCTTCTTTGAAGACATCCCAAGGGTTCACATTTTTATTTTTATTTTTGGTTTTTCATTTTTAATCTTCTTTTGAGTCTTATTTGTGTTTTCTTTTCTAGGTTGCATTCCTCCATGAGCTGGCCGTGGGACTTGACATGGGCGTGGAAAAACTTTTAAAGAAAGGTTGAAGTCTAGTTGTGCCCAAAAGGTACGGTCGTGCCTCATCTATGCTAGAACCAATCACAACAGAGTTGAGCGGTTTCACATAGTCGTACTTCAAGGAGAATATCTGCTAGATCCAACCACGGCAAGGCATTATGGTTTCACACGATCGTGCCAACGGAGACTACTCCTTCGGTAAATTCAACACGCCCGTGCCTTTGAAGACTCAATTTCCAGATCATGCCATGATGTAGCCGTGTCTTTTGACACAGTTATGCTGATCATTAAGGCCACACAAGAGCAGCTAAGTATACGGTCGTGTTCTTTTCACACGGTAGTGGGAAAACCCTAAAAAAGACACGGTCGTATTCTTTACACACGACCAGAGAACAAAAAACTAGAAAAGAGAAAAATCTTGGCCATGTTGAAAGACACGACCGTGTGAAGAACCTATCCTACAACTGAAGATGTCACGCCACAACCGTGTCTTTTGGGGCGGTCGTGTGGAAGAACAATTAGGGTATTAAAACCCTTGGGCATGGCCAATGCTCTCTAATCACACGGTTCTGCCTTCCATTTTCCACCTCTTCCTCTTCTCTCTAGATCTCTTCTCCCCTTCTCTCTAGATCTATTCTACAAAGCAAGATCTAAGCTCTTTTTGTCTTCAATTCTTTTCCTTTCTTCAAGAGTCATCTCCCAAAGAACTCCCCTCTTCAAGATCTCAAGATTCCCCATCTCTTCTCTTCCCCTTTCTTGCCTAGATCTCAAAGATCTATTCTCTAGATTTTTCTTTTCTTGCTTCCCCTTCCTCCACAAGCAATCAACCACCCCTCTTTCACTTGTGACTATACAACATGATGAAGCGATTCTGCAAAAGTGGTGGATCTAGCGGAGGGGATGACTTCATCAAAGGAAAAGGGAAGGCTTCCGACAAAGGGAAACATGGGCATGCGACGAAGGTAACGATAATTCTTATGGTATAATTTTTTGTAATGATGAACAAAATGCTAGATTTGATGTTCTTGTTACTCGAAGATTGATTTGCACCTCGATACCTTGATAATTATACTTTGTATATCTTAGGAATTAGAAATGATGTGGAATGGTTGATTAGCAATGTAGGTTGAAATGATTTGATGAATATTCGTTACCCAACCTATCCTAGGATTACCCTTGAATTCCTAAGCTCCTTAGAGACCAACTTTACTTCCGATAGTGACAACGATGGTACATTAGTTTTTACTTAATTAATCATGATTATGAGTGGTCTCTTTATGATTTCAATAATTGTTTTAGGTTGCCCAATGAGAGATCTCGTAGGTTTGATTGTTCTTTTAATAATAATACCTTTAGGAGTGAAATTGCCGAGTCAAATAAACCCTATGACCCTTCATGCTCCAAGACCTCTTGTCTTCAAAACCCAATTTTTCATTACCTACACCATGTTATGAGTAAGACCATCTTTGATCGTGGTGAAAGCGATGGTGTGGTATGGAAATTAGAGCCCTATTGTTTTGGGGCCATGTTAAATGAGGTCGAATTTGATTCGGGTTTCCATTTTATTTAAAACTTAGTGAGATCTAGTAAGGTGTTTCGGGTATTATAGTGTTTGGTGAATTGATTACATACATCGCCTCAAACTTGGGTTGTGAGCTATTTGGATTAGAAGTTGTACCTGGTAGCTCCAAAATCGATATTGATACTTGTATGATGATGAAAATGATATGTGGGGAAGTGAGAGAGTATGATTTAATTAGGAAGAATGGAGTCCCTCTTCTCCTTCCTAACCCCGAATGCACTTCAATTAGAAATCCTGCCAACTAGATCATTAACGACTTTACACCTTGAACACGCTCCCACTCCCGATAGACCACCCATTTATGCCCTCCCTTTGTGGATATGACAAAACCCTCTTCCTCTATACATGAGCTGGTTAGACATTCTTTTGCTTATGGTGACACAGGTCATTCTAGATTTGATTTTTCTAACTTCCGTGCCTCTTTGGACACACTGCATGAGGAGCATGTTGCTACCAACATCTGTTGGATGGGCATTATGCTATGACTCAAGATCAGTACCAATAAGGATAGGAGCATTTTAGGAAAACAAAGGAGTTCTAGGACCATGCGTCTGATTTTGTTGATCGTCAGTATCGAGAGTGGTCAAGGGAGGAGGAATTTAGGCGTTCTTTAGATGTGACTAAACACCAGGTTGTCACTCTCTATCAGTACCATGAGCATCTTGGCAACCTACCCCGTGTACCTAGATTTTCTCCTAGCCCTCGTCCACCATATTGACTTTGGTTTCATTGGGACAATGAAAAGTCCAAGTCAAGGGGGTTGTACATATATACATATTTTTGTCTTTTTGCATTTGTTTCTTATTTCTGCATCTTTATCAGTTTGATTTACTTTTGCATGTTTGAGTTAATTTATTTTGATTTTGTTATGTTTTAGTTCTATGGCATGTTAGTTGCATCATCATCATATTATAACATGACTTGTCCTTCTTGTAAAAATGCTAGCATGCTTATCTAGACTTTTATGTTGTGATTTATGTATGAGTATGCTTAGTGATCTATTTTTTCCTTTCCATAGTAGCATGAAGTGAGCTATGTTTTTCTTTAGAGAGTTTGAGAATTTGCCTAATTTTAGGATCTCTTTATACTATGCTTGACTTTGATAGTAGATACATGTTATATTTGAGAGGTGTTCTATGGTAATCGCCTTATAATTTGTACATATTTATTGGATAAATAGAGTTTCACTAATTGAGTACACATTCTCTATGTGATTGATTGGATCTTAAACTCATTTACTGAAAGTTCGCAATACAAATCATAGCATGAGAGAACTTATGATTAGATCACAACTAATTAGCATCTCTGCATGTGTAATTATGAATGTATTAAAATATTCCCTAGTTGATGAATTTGTGAGTTTGGACATCATAGATTCTGTGAGACTAGCACAGGTTATACTCCTTGGCTTGTCCAAGCAGCCGCTCCTCACTGGCTGGAGACATTGGGATGTCGAGAGTTAAATGTGGATGCTAGTTAATGGTAACTACTAGTTCTTTGGAGTGACTTGCCATGAGACTTCATATGGCTCTCTACATATATAGATATGTCAATGAAGATCTCATTACAGCTTAAGTGTGAGTTTCCTTTGACTTGAGGTATTTAAGTCATCTTGGTTATTGAGACTTATACTTTGACATCTTAAGCAAGCATCTCCGAGGAGGTGTGGACCCGGGATGATTGGGTATAAGTCGAAGAGCCCGAAGATTTGGGTAGCCAATAAAGGATTCACCACTCCTTACAAGGAGACGTATATCCTATGACTGATTGTCAGGATTATTACTCGAAGTCTTTGGTTAAAGTATAACATGTCAAGAGTACGAGACTCTTGGACACATGTTTGAGTAATTTGAATCCGCAGGACAAGGAACTACTACTTGGGTTAGGTGTGACGTAGTCAGCCTAGTGAGGACTAACACATAGACCATATCCTGAACCAAGTGGGTATAAGACGAGTGAAAGAAATGAGATACGACTCATTATAGCTTCTGAAAGGTTCAGAAGTCGTTCTGGAATCAACCTATGATTTTTTAGTCAATTGGGAATCATGATGTACTACTAGGTGCCACTCATGATCATTCCATAATTAATGGTTAATTATGGATGAACAACGTAACCGGCAACCGATAAGGTAACACACACTACGAGTTTATTCGAAAGATTTAAAATGAGTTTGAGAATTGTATTCTCAGATCGAGAGAGACAAAGTTTGGTTAGACCAAATGAGCGACAAATATGGAAAGTTATTTGTCGGAACGGAAGCGCGGATGGGCCACGTCTTTTGAAGATGTGATGGATACTCTATAGTTTAATAATTAACAAAATTGGTTTGGTTTGATTATTGAACCAAGTGGTTTAGTCTTAAACCAAACCAAGAACTTAATGAGTTAAATTTTTGGTTAAGGCTTAATGGGTTAGGCTTAGAAGATGACTTGTTTGCCAAGTCATAGAGAAGTGATTAAAAATGCTCTCCCATAGGGAGAGAATTCATTAATGAGTTTTGATTAAACCTAAGAGTTATGTTTTCCAAAACCCTCCTCTCTTCTCTCCCCTCTTTTCCCCTTCTCTCGCCACCGACTATTTGGCGCCGACATCGATTCGTCGCCGCCACCGACTGTTCGGCGCTGACACAGATTCATTATTGCCACCGACTGTTCGACGCCGACACCGATTCATTACCACCACTGACTGTTCGGTGCCAATACTAATTCATCATCGCCACCTCATTTGGTGCCGCCGAGTTACGCTTTAACCTGTCGAACACCAAGTCGAATAAGATCCCTCTCTCGGATCAAGTCATCTTCCACTTTCTGCTAGTGACGAGCAGAAGATGAGACTCAGACTTTGCAAAGTCATTTATAGGATACGAGTAGAGGCAAGGCTCCAAAGCGTCGCTTGATTGATGTTATTCCCACTATACATTATCCGTCAGGTATAACTAGAGTAAATTTTTTATTGTAAAATTTTACATTGCGATTATGTCTCCACGTGTCGTGTCTTGCATGCATAGATGTGTGTTGTAATAAATTAGTAATTTATTATGTTTTTTATTTCTGCTGCGTACGTTTTGTGAAACGTTTAAAGCAACCATTCGTGTCGGCCTCCCCAACAGTGGTATTAGAGTCTGACCATACTTCGACATAATCGTAAACATTGTTTTACAAGTCATAGTTGGTCATAAATTATTTTTTGAAAATTTTCCAATTTTATTGAGATTTTTCATTTTTGGAAGTTTCCTAATTTGTTAGAAAATTTAAATTTTAAAAAGTTTTTGTAATAATTTAGGAAATTTTATTTTGAAAATACTCTGTAATAATTCAAAATTTCAATTTGGAAAAATTCTAATTTTTTTAGAAAATTCTATTTTTGAAAAGTTTTCTAATTTGTTAAGAAATTCTATTTATGGAAAGTTTATGAAATTCCAGAATTAAAATATTTTGAGTTAATTAAGAAAATTTTAATTTGAAAAGATTCTGGAGTTTTTAGAAAATTCTATTTTTGAAAGGTTTCTAAATTTGTTAGGAAATTTCATTTATAAAAAGTTTCTAAAATAATTTCAAAAATTCTAGAATTAATTTTTTTTTAGTTAATTAAGAAATTTTTAATTTGGAAAAATTCTAGAGTTTTTAGAAAATTCTATTTTTGAAAAGTATCTAAATTTGTTAGGAAATTCCATTTATGGAAAGTTTCTGAAATAATTCCATAAATTCAGAATTGAAATATTTTGTGTTAATAAAGAAATTTTTAATTATGGAAAGCTTAAGAAATAATTCCTTAAATTTAGAATTAAAATATTTTGAGTTAATTAAGAAATTTTCAATTTGGAAAGATTCTGAATTTTTTAGAAAAATTCTATTTTTTGCAAAGTTTCCAAATTTATTAGGAAATTTTATTTATGGAAAGTTTCTCAAATAATTTTAAAAATTCTAAAATTAAAATATTTTAATTTAATTAAGAAATCTTAATCATATATTTTTTAATTTGTTAGAAAATTAAAATTAGGGAATTATTTCCTAATTGATTAGATTTTCTTGATTAAGAGTATTTTCTAAGATAAAATATATGATTAAATTTTGGATATTTATTTCCTAATTTAATCAAAGGAATCTTGATTTATGAAAATAAGATCTTTAATCATATTTTATTTATAAAATATATTATGACAACTACGACATCATTAATGCCTTGATTATGCTATTATTCATGCTATATGGATGCATTAATTAATTATGCCATGATTAGATGTAATTATGCTATGCGTACGATATGTCATATCATCATTTATGATATGCGTGTGATGTCATGCAGACATAACATATGCATGAAAATAAGATGATACCTAAATCCCTTATGAAAAATATTAAAGTCTACACATTCTGTCAATATGGTAAAAACCAGAGTTTAATTCTTTGTTTGAGTTATTGGCCAAAGTCAAGCTCAACCTGAAATTAAATATGTTCGAACCATTGAGATACAATCTCATGATTAATGGGTTGGTTTAACTTGAACGTTGATTTGTTGTGCCAAAGCCAAGGTCAACGTGGATAGAGGTGAAGTTGACATTTGATATATACTTGTTAATGTGTTAACAATCCGATGTTTATGCAAATATCAATTAGTTGATAGTATAATGTGATAGTTACATATATGTTCTATGTAATCGGTATACTTGATACCTACTACTAGAGCTAAGAATGATTTATTGTGCTTAAGCCAAGGTTGTTCTTATCGATAGTGGATATCAACCCACTTAGAGAAAACCTACAATCTCCCGAATTCGAAGTAAGGGCTCTTGAATTCGATAAATAAATGAGATTTCATATTTATGTGTAAACTGTTTATCTTTACGAAATAAATCATCTCTCCGATATTTGCTCGATCATGTATTTCTAGTTTATTAGAATAAAAATATTTTCTTTGCATATGTGCTCGACTATTAGAAACAAGCAAACTGACCAGGCCAAACTTCTTGGATTAGCTTCGAAACTTGAGAATTGTTCATAAGGCCAAGAAAGAAGAACTGACTCCAAAGGGCTCATATTACCATTATGGTAAGATGAGACATTGGAGAAGAAACAACAAGATTTATCTTAAGTCCATGAAGAAGAGAAAGACATCCAATGCCCTATCTCCTTCAGATATTTTTGAGATTAAATCTCATATTATTTCTTTAAACACTTAGGTATTGGATACTGAGTGCGTCTTACATATATGTAATGACATAAGTGAGCTAAAAAATAGTAAACGATTAGATAATCAATTAGCTGTCTACATGTGGCATTGTCGTCTTGGCCATGTAAGCAAGATACGCTTGTTCGAATTACACAAGTGTGAAATTCTGGAATCATTTGAATTAGATTCATTTAATACATGCAATTCATGCTTAAAAGGACAAGATGACTAAGTTACCTTTTAAGGTAAAATGTGAACGAGCGAATGACATATTGAGCCTTATACATACTAATGTATGTGGACTCATATTAACTCATGCACAAGGAGGTTATAGCTACTTCATTACTTTCATCGATGATTATTCACAATTTGGGTATGTGTATCTATTGAGATACAAATCTGAGACCTTTGACAGGTTCAAAGAGTTTAGACATAAAGTAGAGAAACTACTTGACAAAAATATTAAAATACTTTGATTGGATCGAGGTGGAGAATACTTAAGCCAAGAATTTCAAGATTATCTCAGGGACAATGAGATATTATTTTAAAGGACTCTACCTTACACATCATAATATAATGGTATGTCAAAAGGGCGAAATCAAACTTTGTTGGACATGATGAGGTCAATGAAAAATTACGCAAGTCTTCCTAAAGTCTTTTGTAGTTATGCACTCAAGATAGCTATTTACTTGCTAAACAGAGTCCCGACTCAAGTAGTCTCTACTATTCCATATAAGATATGGACTAATAAGAAACCTCGTTTATCGTATTTGAAAATATGGGATTGTCCTTCTTATGTGAAGAGGACTATATCAGATAAGCTAGATATTAACTCTGATACGAGTCTATTTATTGGTTACCCTAAGGAAACTAGGGGTTACTAATTCTATCATCCCTTGGAACAAAAAATGTTTGTTTCAAGGCATGCTGCATTCCTAGAGAAAGAATTTCTCTTGTAGGAAAACAGTGAGAGTAAGATTGAACTTGAGGAAGTTCAAGAGACTCCAATAGACACTGATGAGATGCCTAGTCAAGAATCATAACCGATTACTCATAGTGATGAGTCATCGGCTGTACCTATGGAGACACTACCTCTTTGTAGAATTAGTAGGATACGTTTGATTCCTGAGAGATTTGAATTTCTCATAAGTGAATCGAATGATGTATTGCTCATTAAGGATGAGGAAACTTACTAATTATGAAAAAGTTCAGAAAAGTTCAGAAAGGGATAAGTGACTAGCAGCCATAAAGTCGAAAATGGATTCCATGTATGAGAACCAAGTTTGGAACTTGGTTAATTCATTTGAAGGTGTTACGCCTATTGGGTGAAAGTGAGTTTTCAAGAAAAAAACAAACATGGATGGTAATGTGATTACCTATAAAGCAAGATTAGTGGCAAAAGACTATTGTCAAATGCAAGGTGTTGACTATGATGAAACCTTTTCACCAGTAGCTATGCTTAAATCCATTCAGATACTCCTGACCATAGCAACTCATTATGATTATGAGATATGACAAATGAATGTGAAAATGACTTTCCTTAATGAAAATCTGTTTAAGGAAGTATATATAATACAACTCAAGGGTTTCACATTTGTTGACAAAAATAAAGTATGCAATCTTTAGAGGTCCATTTATAGACTGAAGCAAACATCCAGGAGTTGGAATATCCATTTTGATGAGGCAATCAAAGAGTTTGATTTTTCACAAAATCTTGACGAACCTTGTGTGTATAAGAAAATTAGTGGGAGTGCGATCGTATTCCTAGTGCTTTATGTTGATGACATATTCCTTATAGGAAACGATGTGTCAGTTCTACAGTCAGTTAAGAGTTGGTTTTCCAAAATATTTTCCATGAAAGACATGGGAGAAGCAACCTACATCATTGAAATTAAGATCTATAGAGATAGATAAAAATGGTTGCTTGATCTTTCATAGTCTACATATATAGATGAAGTGCTAAAGCAGTTTAACATGTTTGAATCCAAGAAATATTTTATATCTATGAGACATGGGATTCACCTTTTGAAGTCTATGTGCCTAAGCACACAAGACGAGAGGATTCACATGAGTCAAATCCTATATGCGTCAGCTATAAGATCAATCATATATGCGATTTTATGAACGAGGCCTGGAATATTGTACACTCTAAATTTCACAAGCAGATATCAATCGAATCCAGCAATGAATTGATGGGTGGCTGTCAAGACAATCCTTTAGTACTTGAGAAGAACTAAGAATTTATTCTTGGTATATGGAGGGGTGATATAATTATACGTGGGTATACTGATACCAATTTTCAGACGGACAAGGATGATTTCAAGTTCAAGTCTGGATACGTATTCACCTTAAATGGAGTCGCAATAAGTTGGAAAGGTTCTAAGCAAGAAACCATTGCAGATACTACTACTGAGACGGAATACATTACAGCTTCTGAAGCAGCAATGTAAGCTGTTTGGATCGAGAAGTTCATCATTGAACTTGGATGTGGTTCCAAGCATTGTTAAAACAGTACCAGTTTACTGTGACAACAATGAGGCCATTGATTCGCCTAAGGAACCTAGGTCTCATCAATGATCTAAACATGTATTTCACCGCTATCATATGAACATGAAGATCATAAGTAGGAATGAAATACAAGTCGAGATAATTCTCACCGAAAGGAACCTAGTTGATTCTTTGACGAAACCTCTACCTCAAAATAAGTTTGAGAGTCATGTAGAGACCTATGGTATTGGATACCATGGCAATTGACATTAGGCCAAGTGTGAGTATGTTATATTTGAGAGGTGTCATAAGGCAATCGCCTTATGATTTATACTTATTTATTGAATAAATAAATAAATGATTCACTATTTGAATGCACATTCTTTATGTGTTTGATTCGATCTTAAACTCATCTACTGAATGTCCACAATACAATTCATAGCATGAGAGATTTTGCGATTGGATCATAACTAGTGACCATCTCTATATATATAATTATAAATGTATTGAAATCATCCTTAGTCAATGAATTGATGAGTTTGAATATCATTGATTATGTGAGACTAGCATGGGTTATACTCCTTGGCTTGTCCAAGCAGCCGCTCCTCACTGGCTGGAGATATTGAGATGTCGAGAGTTAAACGTGGATGCTAGTTAAGGGTAACTAATTCATTGGAGTGACCTGCCATGAGACTTCATATGATTCTCTACATATATAGATGAAGATCTCATTGCAGCCTAAGTGCGAGTTTCCTTCGACTTGAGGCATTTATGAAAACTTGTACTTTGACATCTTAAGCAAGTATCTCCGAGGAGGTGCGGACCCGGGATGATTGGGTATATGTCAAAGTATCCGAAGGTGATTGGATAGCCAATAAAGGATTTACCACTCCTTACAAGGAGACGTATACCCTATGGTCGTTTGTCAAGATTATTACTCGAAGTCTTTGGCCAAAGCATTACATGTCAAGAGTACGGGACTATTGGACACATGTCTGAGTAATTTGAATCTGTAAAATAAGGAACTACTACTTGGGCTAAGTGTGACGTAGTTAGCCTAGTGAAGATTGACACATAGACCATATCATGAACCAAGTGGGTATAAGATGAGTGAAAAGAATGAGACACGACTCATTGTAGCTGCTGAAAGGTTAAGAAGTTGTTCTGGAATCAACCGTTGACTTTTTGATCAATTGAGGATCATGATGTACTACTAGGTGACACTCATGATCGTTCCATAATTAATGGTTAATTATGGACGACCAACATAATTGGGAACCTATAAGGTCACATGCACTACGAGTTTATCTGAAAGACTTAAAATGAGTTTGAGAATTGAATTCTTAGATCGAGAGAGACTAAGTCTGGTGGAACAAGATGAAGGGAAGATTTGGAAGATATTTTATTAGAGCGAAAGTGTCATTGAGCCACGTCTTTTGAAGACAAGATAGAACCCTCTTTGGTTTAATTATAAATCAAATTGATTTGGTTTTAATTAAAAAATGTTTGGTTTTGAAACAACATGGAACCAAACCATGACTTGATGGTAATGAATCGGGTTACTATTGGGCTTCGGGCTTGGGAGATGACTTGTTCCACAAGTCATTGAGAAGATGTTTTAAATACCTTCCCAAAGGGAGAGAAAGAAATAAGAGTTTTGGATTTAACCTAATTGTTAGATTTTTCCCAAAAACCTCTTCTCCTCCTCTCCTCTCCTAGTTGTCACCTCCTAAGGAGGAATCGCTACCGCCCTAGGTTGCCACCGCCACCCACTGAACGTTGGCCTGCATCCTTGCCTAAAGCCTCCGACCGACCAAGAGGACGTCAGAACAGCGCCCTCCGGCCAGCCTCCCTGCTGCCCCATGCACACTAGTACTATTCCCTGCGCACGGGTGATGCCCCATGACTGCCGGTGCCCTTCGAGTGTCGTCGACTGCCCAACCTTCCTCCTCCGGCCAAGGGACTTCCTTGCTGCTGGCCCACAACCACCAGTAGCGGTTCTAGCACCATCAGACAGCAACCTTGTGAAGGTTGTTCGCTGATCGATTTGTGTCGTCGGGTTGTTTCGGTCGTCAGACACGAATCGAGCCAAGATCCCTCTCTCGTATCATTCCATATCCCCACTTCAGCTAGTACCAAAGAAGAGACACGACTCAGACTTAGCAAAGTTGTCTTAATGAATTCTTGATGTGGATACGAATAGAGGTGAGACTTCATAACGTCATTCGATTGATGTCATTCCCACTCCACATGATTCATCAGGTATAACTAGAATAAAAGTTATTTTGTAATATTTTATATTGTGATTATGTCTGCATGAGTGTATCTTTGTATGTGTATGGTGCGTGTAGTGTAATAATTAGATTTATTTATGCTTTCGTTGCATGTTTACGAAACGTGTTTTAGCACACACCTGCATCGGGCTACCAATAGTGGTATCAAAGCCTGATCATGCTTCGACATAATCCAAAAAATTATTTTATGAGTTGTAGTTGGTCGTAGAATTAGATTTGAATTTTTTTCCTATTTTTTCAGAAAAATTCCAATTTTGGAATATTTCATAATTTGTTAGGAAAAATCCAATTTTGAAAGTTTTCTAGAATAATTCAAGAAATTTTATTTTTAGAAAGTTTTCTATTTTGTTAGAAAAATCTAATTTTTGAATATTTCCTAATTTGTTAGGGAAATCCAATTTTGGAAATTTTCTAAAATATTTTAGGAAAATCCAATTAAGAAAATATTTTTATTTAATTAAGATTATTTTAATTATATTTCCTAATTAGTTAGGAAATATTTAATCAGGAAAATATTTCCTAATTAAATTATATTTTTTTGATTGGGAATTTTCTTAAATAAAATATGTAATTAGATTTAGAAATTTGTTTCCTAATTTAATTAAAGAATCTTGATTTATTGAAATCTTAATCATATTCTAAATCCAAATAGAATCTATGACATATGTTATATCATATCATAATTAGTTGCATTAAATATGTCATACAATTTTCCATAATTAGCTGCATTAATTATGCTATGCCATATATATATGTCATGTCGTATTTATACCATACGTGCGATATATCATATCATTATTTATGCAATGCGTGATATGTGTCATATCATCATTTATGTCATGCATGTGATGTTATGATGACGATGAGACCTAAATCCCTTATGTCAATTTTAAAGTCTACACCTTCTATTAATATGGTAAAAACTAGAGTCTGATTTCTTATTTGGGTTGTTGGACTCACTCCAAGCTCGACCTAAAATTAGATATGTTCAAATTATTGAGATACGATCTTGCGATTAACGGGTCAGCTTTAACTTGAAGCATTAGCTTGTTGGACTCACTCCAAGGTTAATGTGGATAGGGGTGAAGTTTGGTGATATACATAAGATATATACTTGATAATGAGTTAACAACCCGATGTTTATCCAAATATCAATTAGTTAATAGAATAATATGGTAGTTATGTATAAGCGATACATAATTGGTATATGTGATACCTACCAGTGTAGCTAAGAATGACTTATTGGAATTACTCCAAGGTTGTTCTCATCTATGGTGGATATCAACCCACTTGGAGAATAACCTACGATCTCCCGAATTCAAAGTAAGGACTCTTGAATTCGATAAATAAGTAGGATTCTTGTATGTATGTAAATTTTTTACATTTACAAAATCATCTCTCATATATCTTTTTCATTTTCGTATTTGTAGGTTATTAGATTACATATGATATCTTTGAATTTGCGGTCGATTTTGAACATGAACAAACCAACTTGGCCGAACTTCATGGACTAGTATCGGAATTTGAGAATTATTCTCAAATATGAAAAGATAGCCTATGTCCTCGAAGATTCTCTTCCCGAACCTCTTGCAAATGATGCTACTGATGACCAAAGGTTGGTCTATTGATGTGCATAGATTATATATATTTTTATGCATTGATTGACACACATCTTCTTACATTTCATTGACATGATCTATATTATCGCACCTCATTTTATTATGTTATCATGCATTTTACTCTATATTGTTTAGAGATCTTCTCTTTGCGTGTTTTCATTTACAGGATGCATTTCGAAGCATAACGGAACTTTTACGGAGAGCAAAGAAGAAAAGCAGAGCAGAAAGAAGAGTAGCTAGGAAAAATTCTGGTCGTGCCTCCCAATCACGGGCGTGCCTCTGATGCAGTAGAAGCTTAAGTCATGGTCGTGTATCTCAAACATGACCGTGTGACTTATATAAAGGAGGCCATGGCATGGTCGTGTCTCACATACATGACCGTGTGTCAATCCTGGGCAAACTTAAAGCATGGTCGTGTCTCCCAGACATGACTTTGTCTCACTTATAGTGCATACTTAAACCTGGGTCGTGCCTAACATGCATGGTTGTGCCTCCACCCATTTCAGCCTCAAGTCCATGCCATGTCTCCCAGACACAAGCGTGCCTCCACCCATTTCACACACAAGTCAAGGTCGTGTCCCCTAAACACGGCCTTGCCTCCACCCATTTCAGCCTCAAGTCCAGGTCGTGTCTCCCAGACACGACTGTGTGAGCTGAAAAATAGAGGCTGTGTTGGACTCTGGGTAGCTTGTAAAAAAAATGTAGAATGGCCACAAATTTGCATATAGTTGGATTTTTGGGCTAAATCAACTTCCAAAATGTAGATAACTTCAATATCTACAACTTTTATTTAGAGTCCAACAGAAAAATCCACCATCTAGCCATGCTAAAAAGCACATCCGTGAGCGGAAAAGCAATATTATCAACAAAGGGCCAAGAAAGTGTATTTGAAAAATTCGGACAAATGTACCAAGTTCTTTCATGATGTGGTGAAGAGGAATAATAAGAGAAATGCCATCATTACACTCA
>JBBUKS010022989.1:0-11543 GCA_038050645.1 Hedychium gardnerianum
TGGGTTAATTGCTATTATCAACTCCCAAGTTAAATAAAGTTCATTCATTTAAACCCCTAATAATTTCATACGATTCCATTTTAACCCCCGAAAATTTCTAAAAAATCCTAAATTTCTTATGGGGTTATATAAAATATTTTTATGACTTTAAGTTAATTTTGTCATAGTTAACATCAAAAGGGACACATAGGAACTGATTTCGTGTCATTCCGAGGTCTCTAGGTCCATCAACAAATTTTAAAAAAATTCTATTTTTTTTAAAATAAAATTCAATTTGCGACGAATTCCTCGGATTCTTCGCAAAGTTTGCGACGAATTAATTATTCGTCGCAGATTTGGGATGAATGTTTCATTTCGTAGCAAAATTGAAACGAATTTTGTGACGAAAATTATTTTGTTGCTAAATTGTGATGAAATTATTTCATTGCCAATATCGTTGCTATTTTGTGATGAAAAGATCTTTTTGTCGCAATTTTTTTTCGCAATTTTGCGACCAAAAAAATTCGTCAGAAAATTTTATCCCTAAATTACTATTGTTTTTTAGTGTCAAGTAGATTGGATTTGTCACTATTGACTTTTTAACAAATGTTTCCGGATATAATGGAAGATTCAGCTTATATATTTTCAGGGGTCTATCGAATATATTGAGATCACTGTACAATCGTTGCTTAAAAGTAGCAGGAATTTAACACTATAAGAAAAATCCTCGATAATGACGGAGTTTCGACGAAATTTATATTCCGTTGGGAATTTCTCGAAACCCCGATGGAATTATTATTTTGTCGGGTATACCAATGGAAATATTATTTCGTCAATCAACTCCGATCGGTGAGGTAAGTGTGGCCTACTTATCCTCTCCCCACGTAGCGGTTGACTATAATTATATTATTATAGCTAGTCATAGCTAGTCCAATCTAGTATGCAACAATCGATGCTATTTTATCGTATCGAATGCAATCCACTGTTTTACCATTTGAAGCGATCCGCAATTGAAGCAATCCAATAAAACAATCGAAGCAAACAACAAGAAAACAACTATTAGCTATAGATAGATCAACTTGAAGCTATAATAGATCCAAGGTGCGAAGCGGGGGAAAGGCAGCAAGGGGCTGCAAGTTGTGGAAGGGAAGGCTTCATCACTCGTAAGCTCATTCTGAAAGTTAGATGCTCGACTTGGCGTGGGGAAGGCAAAGAAGAGCCCTCCACTATTAGACTCACTTAAAGTAATAAAGAGTAAGTGCGCACACCTTCTTTGGTAGTAGCCCAGACCTATATCCAGCTGCTGGAACCTACCCCGGCACCTAGTTCAGACTTGGATGATGCGAAGAAATTTATTTGTTACTTTCTGAACCTGATGCTCTTTGTGCCAGAGTCTTCACTGTTTCATCGGTAAACCCCAACAAAATAATATTTCCATCGGTATACCCCGATGGAATAATACTTCGATCAGAGTTTACCGACAAAATAATATTTTCGTCGATATTTGATAAAAAATTGATTTTTTGCTCGGCTAAATTCAACCGAAGCTGCCGACGGACTACCTATTCTGTCGAGGATTACCGACGGAATCGGTATTCCGTCGGCAGCCTTGGTTGAAAAATTAGGGCTTAGCCTTAATTTTTCTTATGCATAGCCAGACTCCTCCTACTAGCAGCGATCCCGATCGACTGCGGCGGCCTCTCCGGTAAGCCTCTCTCTCCGCCATCTCTCTCCGATCGACAGCTAGTCCAGCTACTTGCTCGCAACAGCGAGTTTGGGCGGCTGTCTATTTGCGGCCGCTTGCTCGTAGCAGCCTGCTAGGCCGACCGCCTACTCGCGGCCGCCTAGCCACGGTGGCCTGCTTGCAGCAAGGATTTTGGTCGTCCGCCTGCTGGAGGCCACGACTTGTCCAGTCGTCATCTCGTGGCCGGTAGCTTGCTCGATTGCCAACTTTGCTGGCCCACAGCTTGGCAACGGCTGACAGCTTGGCCGCAACCGATAGCTTGGCCATGGCCGACAACTTGGTTTGACCGTGAACTTGGCCGGTCGCGAGTTCGGTCTGCTGCAAGCTAAGCTTAAAATATTTTGTTGTGATTGATTTTAGATATTTTTTATATTTTATAGTATACTGTATTTTCTGTTCCTCTCCATCTGCTCATCTCCGTCCGCTCATCTCCGGTTGCTCATCTTCAGGTATAATTTAATAAGCAGTACATCTATGCTAATTTATATGGTTTAATTTATATGTAAATTAATTTAGTATTTTGATCTATAACATGATATAATTATTTTGTTATTTTAATGTTGATACATTTACATCTATGTTAATTTTAGAGCTCATTATCTTTGATTGTCTCTAATATGAAATATAGGTTTCTTGTAATTTAGGTCGATACAAGTTCTTGGTTATTAAATGACTACTTAAACTAAATGAGATATATTATGATGTTGTTGGTGGAAGGACAAAAAACTCAATCCTCTACGGCCTTAGCTCCCATGCCAAAATAGTATTTGATCATCTGAGGACTCCTAGGGGCCATAAAAGTTTTTCTTCTTCCTATAGTGAGGTACAGACATTAAGACGCGAAAATTAAGAACTGCGCACTCAACCGGCCTCAATGGATCAGAGGATGACCACTCAGGATTAGAGGATGAGCGCTCAAGAGGAGAGGATCACCGATCAAGAGGCAAGGATTGAGGCTCAGGAGCAGAGGATGACTGCTCAGGAGGCCGCTCATGAAGCTGCCATGACCCATTTTCGAGCAATCATTGCTAATTTCACCCCGACACAACATGATTTTGACTCATAGGAGACTCAAGACCCACGAGACCCATGAGATTTATTTAACTATAACTTAGTATTTTTTATTTATCATATACAAACAATACAAAATATATTTATTATGTTTTGATATTATAATCTGTTCATTTCCGGAGTCCCTATTGATATATATGTTGGTGCAATTGTCCTCGAGTCAAAGGTTGACCAGATTGACCAAGCTAGGGATGACTCGAGCTTGAGTTTAGATGTTTGATCAAAATGTTATGTGAAGTCAAGTAGGTCAAGGGTTGACCAGAGACTTGAAAATGGTTATGTCCTTGTGGGACTAGGCAAATGGAAAGTTTTAATTGAGGTTAGATAAATGAAAGACCTAGTTGAGAACTAGGCAGTGAAAGTCCTAGTGGGACTAGGCAAAGAGAAGTTCTGGTTGGAAATCAGGCAAACCTAGTTTGGAACTAGGTGAAGTCCAAGGTGGGTTAGTTGAGAGCTAAATATTTGACACAATTGAAGTCCTAGTGGGACTAGACAAACTTAGTTGGGAATTAAGTTAAGTCTAAGGTGTGTTAGCTGGGAGCTAAATACTTGGCACAAGTGAAGTCCTAGTAGGACTAGGCAAACCTAGTTGAGAACTAGGTTAAGTCTAAGGTGGGTCAGTTGGGAGCTGAATACTTAACATGTGAGATAAGTTCTAGTGGGACTATGCAAACCTAGTTGAGAACTATGTCAAGTCCAAGTTAGGTCAGTTGGGAGCTGAACACTTGGCACGAGATGAAAAGTCCAAGTGGGTCAAAGGTTGACCGGACACTTGGTGAAGAAGCCCTGGCAGGTTAAGGTTAACCAGAAGTTAGGCAACGAGAAGTCCCAACAAGTCAAGGCTGACTTGATGTTGGGCAACCCCACACTCAAATCAAGTGAGTTAGCATAGGGTAATCGATTAGGCAATCGATTAAATCTTGTGTCAATCGATTGGGCAATCAATTGAATCTGTTCTCACAAGAACAGTAGGAGCCACAATCTATTGGGTAATCGATTCAGGCATCCTCAATCGATTGGAGAATTTCTTAATCGATTGGGAGAAGAAAAATCGTGAGAGAAAGTGGCTGAATCGATTAGTTAATCGATTCATCCCATGTCAATCGATTGGCTAATCGATTGGAAGACAATTATCACGATTGCACAGTAGGGTGCTGAATCAATTAGGCCAATCGATTTAGCACGTCCTAATTGATTAGGGAAATCGATTAGGCTTAGTTTAATCGATTCAGAGTTGTTTCTCGAGTGAACAGTAAGGTTGTGAATCGATTGGGGCAATCAATTCATCCAGAGTTCTCGAGAGAATAGTGAGTCTCTGAATCGATTGTGCAATCAATTAGAGGCTAACCAATCGATTGGTATGACTCACCAATTGATTGAGTATTTGAAAAAGAGTTGTTCTGTAGGTTTAAACGGTTGGATCTGACGTAGCAATCGATTAGGAGTAAGCCTAATCGATTGGGAACCCTAGGTCAGCGTGATAAAGAGTGTTTTCGCGAAGGATTAAAACACGGTTCTAAACAAAAGTTCTTAAGCTTTGGAGGAGAAGTATTGCTATACTTTCCAAGTCTACAAGAGGGATTTTCCAAGCAACAAGACCTCAAAAAGCAAAGGTTATTCATCGTAAAACTTTGTATTCATTGTATTGCTTTTGTTTCTTGGTGTATTGCTCATGTTCGAGTTTGTACAAGGTTTCTCCATCTCTGTGAAGGAGATTTTTCATAGTGAAGGTGTGAGAGAGAGTCAAACCTTTGGATTAGTCACCTCAAGGAGGTGGATACCAAGTAAAATAAAGGTGTTAGTATTGCTTCAAGTTTTTCGCTGCAAATCATCATCAAGAAGAGATTGGAGCTAATCACCCTCCCCCTCTAGCTCCCCTTTTGATCCTAACAATATAATGATTCTAACTGAGTTTAATTGTATTACATTTTTTTAGAAGTCTCTATTGATATATATTTATCATCATCATCTGATATCCAAAATATAATTCAGGTAATTTTTTTATTTTCAGGAGTGTCTATTTATCTAATTGTATTACATATTTTGGTTATATATGATGCTCATTTTTATCCTATAATTCTACATGATTGTATTTGAATTTCTTTGTACTAGATTTTTATCAAGTATGAATTTCTTTGAACTATATTATATTTGGTGTTGTTCAGTTTGATTACTATGGCAGTGAAAGGATTGTGATTGATATTTTGAATGTTTGTATGTTATTATGATTCTGAATATTTATATGTGATTGTGTATGTGAATGGATGGATTTGGAGTTGTTTAGTTTGTATGTGATTGTAATGTGAATGGATTTGGAGTTGTTTATTTTTTATATGATTATGTATGTGAATGAATTTTGGAGTTGTTTGTATTTGTATGTGAATGGATTATTGTTTAGTTTGTATGTGAATGGATTGTATGTAAATCTTTTATATATATTATATTTGTATAGTCATCGTTTGTGATGATTTAGATTGATATAAAAATTATAAACAGGAAAATTTAAAAATACAAAAGTTATTTTTTTTAATTACCGACGGAAACACTATTTCTGTCGGTAATCACCGACGGAAACACTAATTCCGTCGGTACCGAATCGATAGCACAGTAGTATTTTACGATATAATACTGACGGAAATACTGATTCCGTCAGTATCAAATTAATAGCACAGTAGTATTTTTACGATACAGTACCGACGGAATTAGTGTTTCGGTTAGTACATGCCAATGGAATTGATATTTCCGTCGGAAATATTGACAATTGTTATTTTTTTTTCATCAAAACGTATGTCGGAATCATGTATTTCATCGGTATCGGCCGATGAAATCAAATATTCCATCGGTAATATTTAACAACGGAATTTTATTTTCGTTAGTATTTATTCCTATAGAATTAATATCCATCGAGAATTTCGGACGGAATTTATATTCCGTCGGAAATCTCAGTTTACGATCCAAAAAAATAGACAATAAATTCAACCTTTATTTCGTTGGTGCCCCGATATACCGACGGAATATCGATAGAAAATTTCATCGGTATATAATGTATTTTTTTGTGGTGTAACTCAGCACTTAGTTCTCGCACTTACGTGCAGTTGTTGTTCGCTTCAGCTCTTTTTTTTTCCCAAATCAAACCATGTTAGCTCCTCTAAACTAGCAAGTTTTTCCGAGTGCATGTGAATGTTTTTCAGATTATCGAACAGTTAGAGGTCTAAAGACACATTTGTCCATATTCTCAATACCTCATTCTCCAATTGTCTTATTAGCTTTTGGATTTTCAATCAATTGTTTCTTAATTGTACTCATCGTGCTAATTTAATTTGGAATTATTTGATCATAAAGATAAATCTTAAAATGATTTTTGTTTTTTTTCTTTTTTTTTTATGAAAGGTATTTCTTTGTTTAAAAAAAATTAATTAATTAGGTCGGGTAACGTCGGACCTGGGATGACCGGCCCGGCCCCATGGAAGTTTCTCACCGGCCACCAAGGTAAATCGAGAAGCGCTACTGGAAGTCCATCGAAATGACCAGTATTCTTAGGTCCGCTTTTCATTAGAGAGAAAATTCTCTGCAATGCGTCGTAGTTGAGATTCGAACCTTAGATCTCTTGATTATACATTGAAAGGTCTAACCATCGCACCATTATCCCGGGAGCGTATTTCTTTGTTTACCAGGCAGGAAGGAGGGGGGATCATGTGATGTGATGATAAAGTGTAAGACACTTATCATCTCCTTCTTAATGGAAATTAGAAAGTCTCATCAATTATTAGAACACAAATACAAATTTCATTTACATCAAAATAAAATTCATTTGCAGTCCTCCTCTCACCTGTTACCAATTCATATCTAAAAGTAAGTTTGCCTAGAATTGCATTTGCATTCTAAGAACTTTACCATAATTATATTCAAATAAGCCGATAATTCATTTAATTTCTCTGTGATGTTTCATGAACATCTTTACTAGCTAAAGCAATTTCATGCAATTGTCATCTTTCCCTCATTATCATTACCTATACACGCAATTTAGAGATTGGTTAACAAGCTAAAGCAATTTCATGCAATTGCCATCTTTCCCTCATTTCAATTTGTGATTTTCATTATTATGTCTATAGTTCTCATCATCTAGCTAGATACTATCATAAGATGCTCTGAAGTCCTGCTTCATGATTAATGCTCCATTACTCTATAGAGTTGCCTTTCACGTTCCATTTTGAGTTCTGAAATATGCTCCATTATGGTAAATGATTGCATCTTGATATTGTCATATCTTCAATTCTATTTTGCCACTGAAATAGTTGATAGATATCCAATTTATGAAATTGATGTGTGTTAAATGGTTTTTTTTGTATTTTATGAATTCTTTTAGTATTCTGTCAAAAGGTAGCATTCTTTTATGAATTGATTGTGTCTATAAAACTTAAAGTGTTTATTCATTAATGTTTTTGGGTGTCTTCTTATTTGTTTGACCTTCAATTTGTATTTTATTCTTGTAGATGCATATGAATATATAGAAATATGCTAATATTCCATCAAGGGGGGAAAATAAGGAAGATGGCTTAAGAGACTTGGTCATACTATGTTTGAAAAGGGCTAAAGAAAGAGGATATGTGGTGAGTTGTATAAAGTGCTAGATGCTCGGGACCTCAAGGTACAAGATGCTTAAATAAAAGCATTTTAATATGATGAAGTAAGAAGTGAGCGAATTCGTCTATTCTTATGTGGATGCTTAAGAGTCATGTCTTTTGTGAATACATTTTTTAGGTGAAATTGGTCAAATATGTCTTTTGTGAATACATTTTAAAGTCGTATTTGGTAGATATTTATGACATATTTGTTTAATTTTTTTTGGTGAAAAATATTTTGTTCAATTAATACAACAAAAAATACTTCGATTAAGCAAAATTGTGCAGAAGTAAAAATAAATATTTACTGCACCATAATATAAAAAATAGTGAAGTCATATAAATAATTTACTTCATCAATCAATGTAACCTATGAAGTCATATATGATCAACTAGTTAGGTATTTTTACGGAACCGATGAAGTAAAAAAGTCTTTTTACTTCAAAATTGGTCCAATTTTGAGCCAGTTTAGACTGGACAAAGACTTTGGTACTTTTATGGCGAAATAATAAATTGATCATT
Source organism: Hedychium gardnerianum (assembly GCA_038050645.1). Classification (NCBI taxonomy): domain Eukaryota; kingdom Viridiplantae; phylum Streptophyta; class Magnoliopsida; order Zingiberales; family Zingiberaceae; genus Hedychium; species Hedychium gardnerianum. Next base: position 7,939 of record JBBUKS010022989.1, read on the forward strand.
TTACTTCACATATATCCCTATACTTTGGTAATTATATATCTTAGACTTCGTTGAATATGCGAAGTCTATCACCCAAATTCACATAGTGACATCACCAGTCAACTACTAAACTTTTTTGTCCAATTTGTCACAAATCTATTGCTATGAGTAGATTGATCATTACCCATCAGTCGACTGTCACAAACTTAATAACCCAAAAGTCTAAACTTAGGTATTCGAATTATCAATCGATTGAAACTCACCCATTAGTTGATGGATACAAGTTTAATATCCCAACCAGACCAAACTCGGGATATGGACCACCAGTCGACTAATGTCTTGATTTCAACCAATTCTAAAGTTGAGACCGCCTAAAATACTTGTCTACCCTTCAACCCAAATGTACAGTTCACTCCACTTATCTAACTTGGAGTATCTTCTAGACACGAGATATTCTATTATTAAGTTGCGTCCCTCAAATGCTTTGAGCCCACGACTTCTTAGCCATCCTTCTTGCCTTTTCTTGTGTAGGTTTCTTCCACGACTTAGCTTGTATCCTTTCATACTTACTCATCTCAACCATATCATAATGATTTCATAAATTTTAATATGGTTGACCCTAAAGGCCATCTAGTGATCAAGTACAAATTTTGATATCTAATACTTATTGGGTCCAATTGGGTTAACTAACTATTGTCTAGGTATTCATTTTCATGCTACTGTTCTGACCATGCCTTGTCTTTTAGTTAATAGATTAGAGAATGTCTTTTCCTTGTTGTACTCCTTAAATCAAGTCATTTCAACTACAAAAACATACTCTTTGGCTAGCTAGCTCCCTATGTGATCCAATATTAAATTTTTCTAGTGTCAATTTCAAGGAGTCACTTTGTTTCTTTAGTGAGTCATTTTCTAGTTCTAGTTCTTGAATCTTAATATCTTGCAATTTATCACAGAATATTATTAAGCTTCGTTTTTCTTCAAGCATGATATTTTTATTTTTCTTTTCATATTAATTTATCTAATTTTTCTTTCAAGAAATTTACCTTAAAGGAGGAAGAGTTTACCTCACTTACCGAGTCGTTTTTCTCTAGGTCTGATTTCTCTTCTTCACTTTTAGATGATGAACCATCATTAGTTACCATGTATGCTTCTATGTTCAGTGGAGTGTTTTCTTTCGCTGTTTGGATCCTTAGAAGCATGTAACTCTAATTCCGAAAATAATGAATCCAAACTACTTACATTCGAGTCTCAAGTGATAAGGTAGCTATTGACTATGAAGCTCTAATACTGTGTCTTTGGAAGAGCGTTCAGAGCCGTTAGGATGATATCTCTATTTGACATATTCTCACCAATATTTATTAGTTCTAAAATCAGTTGCTTATACCTTGAGTGCATTTTAATAATTTTCTCCTCTTTCATTATAGCGAATGAATTCAGCCTTGATCGTACTAGATCTCTTCGTGCTAAGATTCTATTGAACCTTCATAGATCTCGATTACTCACTCATATAATTCCTTTGTCGTTGAGTACTTTCCAATTTAATTTGCTCATTTCTGATTTCGGCAAGTGTCCGCTACCACCTCCTCCTTCTACTTCTTCGTCAACCTCGAAAGAGAAATCAAGCTATCATTTTCATCAATTGGAAGAATATACCATTCTTTGATTACGATGGTTGTGTCAATATCAAGTCTGAAATAGAGCATCATCTTCCGCTTCCATGATACAAAATTTTCCTAAAATTTTGGAATCTGAAATCGATCTTCGGCCATATGCTTCGTCGGTTGTTAGTCCTTTGATAGCATAACCTACTAACCTACTCTGATACCACGTGTTGGATCGATGGATGCCGATGGATAAGATGGGGTAGTGAATATCACTCTTGATTTGCAGTGTTAGTTTTTTTTACAAGCAAAAAATTGCACCACGAAAATTAAAGAAAACTAGACAAACAAACCAGTGGAATATTTTCAATTTACTTACTCACAATGGTTGCAATCATCAGTCGACGCTTTCTCACCCACCAAATCTTATCCACATCGTGTTATTGATCTTTTCATCTTTGGCTCCATTTCAACTATCGTTGTAGCAATAGTCAACTGGATTGGCATTAGTTGACTGCTCTGTATCTAATTAATTGCTCCAATTAATTTATGACTTTATTGTACTCCTGTGGATGTTAGTTGATTACGTCAGTCGATTACAAAACTTTCCGTCAAATTTATCACAAATCTATTGTCATTAATCAACTAATCCTTATTCATCAATGGACTGCCACAACTTTAATACCTCAAACAACTTAAATTTAGGGTATTTGAATTATTAGTCGATTGATACAATCTTAATTAATATTCCAACCATATCAAACTTGGGGTACGAACCACCTGCCTATTGAGTCTTATCCAGCAATCGACGGATGACCTGACTTCGATCAGTTCTAAGGTTGAGTCCATCAAAAACACTTGACGTGCAAAGTCTACAAATACATATATTTTCTGTGATCGGAAAGAAAATCAAGATCCGATCCGATCATCCGAGTAAAGAAAATTAAGATCCCATCCAATCTTAGTTACGTGTTGGATTCTATAACTGCATATGCTTTCTGTGCAGAAGCGGAACCACACGATGCGAGAAAGAGGGAGAATACACAAACACAGTGACAAGTTCCGTAAATGTTTGTATGATTAGGGGCTGATTGGTAGTACGTGCGACGTGGGGCTTAAAAGTTTGAGCTATTAGATTCAGAAGAGAAGAAGATCAGAACTTGTGGAAAATAGAGAGAAGATATGAGTGGCGGTGACGGGGACGAGGATTGGGAGCCGTCCAAACTAACAACTATCACAAGTTTGCTAGTCCAATTAACAATTATTCCCCGCCTCTAATCCAAAACCGGATTATTCAACTATGTGATTTATTTTTTGAAAAAAAAAATCAGAAAATTATGATGCTGGATATATGGTAAAAAAAACAGAGTGGAAAGTTCATAATAATTAATAATTATGTTATTTCAGGAAGGTGTCAACGAGTTTTGTTGAGCGTTACAACTTCACGGAAGGCAGAAGGGGAAGACTTGATGCATAGACTGCAGTAGTTCTATGTATCATATACATCTCTTAATTTACCACAAGTCCGCTCCTTTCTTGGCTGCCTACCTAAAATTTCCAACAAGAAATAGAGAAGAACAATGGCCGGAGGAGGGCTCCTCTCTTCCATGTTCACCACGATTGGACCTGACCACGGTTCAGAACCGTCGATTTGACAGTTCTTGAGAGGTCGACCCTTAACTTTAACCGGCCAAGACGGTTACGGTTCATGATTCGGAACCGCCGGTTCACAATTCGGTTCACGGTTTACCCCGGTTCGCCACGATTCAAGATTATTATATTATAAAATTTAAAATTTAAAATTTATTTAAATAAATGACTTGTACTTATTTAAGTTGCTTACGTATCCTCTTATGATATAGGGGAATCAAAGTCCACGTAGTTCTTTTATATTTTTACCCTTTTATATTAAAAAGTTACATTGCTACTCACTTTCATTTTCCGTTCCCGTTGTATTTGTTCTTTCAGTATCAAAATCTTCGACTTCATCATCTGAAAGTTGCATTCCTTGGATTCTTTTCTCGG
>JBBUKS010023019.1:0-11541 GCA_038050645.1 Hedychium gardnerianum
CATGCCGCTCGGCTCCACTTCATTTGTTTGTTGATTGAAGCGCCCACCATGATGTTAGCTACATCAAAGGAAACATCAATCAGTTATCACAGAAGAAAAACAAAACAAGTAACTTACCAAGAGGTTGAGATAGGGCGGCAACATTTGGACTTAGTCGGCTATAGTAGGCAAGCCTTATTCCTCTATCAACTTATTCACATTGAAGTGCAAATCAGTCAGAAGGTCGATCTCCTTTAAGTAGGCTGATTCATGTTGTATTTCCCTAAGGGTGGTTGATTCGGCAACTCTACTTGTCAGGTAGTTAGTTGGGTAGCTGAATGACTTGGGTGGCTTCACGAAAAAGAAGTGGGTCTTTTAGCCTTTATGGGAGCTCGGGTACTTATCTAGAAAGTGATAGCCCAACCTCACCATGTAGTAGAAGACCCTGAGCTCTATTCACTTCAAGTAGAAGAAGTAGTGGGAAAAGGCTGGGCTTAAGGGGATTCGGTATAAACAAAAGATAATCGAGACACCGCAAAGGAGGTGAAAGAAATTTGGGGTTAGTTGATGGAAGGGGATGTTGAAGTATTCGGAAATGTCGCAAAATAACTCAAGGATGGGAAAGCAGAAGCCACCGAATAGCTAACCATAGAAGAATGTGGTAAAGTTAGATGGAGGTGAGCAAGAATGTTGGTCATGCTTAGATATCCAGATTCGATGATCCTGAGGGACACTAAAGTTTAACCTCACATCATCCCGGGTCTCTCTGGTAAGAGTTGACTGTATTGACTCATACTAGGGGCTCAACGACTCTCCAACGACCATGATCCCGATGGTGAAAGAATAGGAAGCATGAAAGAGGATCAGAGGAGGGACTTACGATAGTGCTGAAAATCAAAGACCCATTGATGAAGAGGAGAGCAAGGGAGGGAGACATGGATGAAGACGGTGATAGCAATGCTGCTCCCCTCCAACCTAATATACATTCACCCGCTCGGTCATAACCGCGGATCTTAGAACCAAAAAAGCAAGATAGCTCTATAGCTGTCGGATCGAGCACGCGGGTCAATGCGATTCAAGTAATTATTAAGATCTGGATGACGCCTTGATCTCTTTAGTCAATCAAATCTCATTGATGGACATGACCTCGAAAAAGTACCATCACGGCACATCTGACTCGAAGACCGAGGTTGATTACACACGGTTCGCATTAAATGGGCATGGTTGTATTCAATGTGAAGCGACGGTTGGATCTTGTATGAGATTCACAATCTCGTCACATGTCCTATTTGACCGTTGGTGACGGTTCTGATGTGAGAACCCCACGACACAATAGTCTAATCAATTAGACTCACGCCTCATTTGACTAGACTCAAGGACAAGCTTGTGATATGATAAGGAAGTCAATAATCATGTTGAGATGGAGGTCAACGTCAAGATGAGTCAATCGGATCCTTTCTGCTCGGTTAGTTTGAGACGAGAAGGATTCCTCGTTCAGCTCAACTCCACCGATTTGACACGCCATCATCGACCGGATGTTCTACTAATCTCTAGTTGGTCCCATCGATCAAATGCTCAAATCATCTCCAGTCGATCCCATCGATCGGACGCTCAGCTCATCTCTAGTCAGTCCCATCAACTTGTCACTCCTTCTCATTCGGCTTAGCTACGTTGATCTGGTGCCCACATCTATTCGACTCAGCTACATTGAAACGATGTTCACATCCATTCAACTCAATTACATTGATTCGGTGCTCACACTTATTCGACTCAACTGTAATGATCCGACAACCTCTCTCCAATCGTCCCAACTTCGTCGATCTCCCTCCACTTAACACGTCAAACCCTCCAACTCAACTATTTCGATTGACTAGTAGCACGTGTGACCACGCGTGGGCTATCAGAGCACGTGTCGCAACTAGGCATTGCATGATCTTATGCAGTATAGGACAGGGGTGATGTGACCCTCGAATACGGCGATGTGACATTTTCTTACCGTGAGTATGGTGTCCCATCAATTAACATTTGAAGAGAGATACCGTTCCATTCCTGCAACAGTGGTATAAAAGGAATCCGCTACTGCGGGCCAAGGCATGCTTATACAGATACATACTTCTACGCATGCATCCACTTCGATTAATTCTTCATCATTGTTCTTCTTCTTCGCCTCCTTCACTGGAATATTATTTGAGTGTCAGAGTGGCTGAGTCAGGATACCCCTGACCTTCATTTTAATTCGCTCTACCTCTCTATCTCTTTTAGGTTTGGTAAGCATCTTCGATGACTCAATCCTCTTTTTGGTGGTCTATGACTTCATCAATAAAGGAGATAATTCATAGGTGACTCAACCATGGAAGATCTCAAAAAAGAACACTTAGTATACTTTATTCTGTATCAAGTAACAATATTTTCAGCAGATATGACAATTTACTTGATGTTAGACACAATAAATGGTGCGGTGTTTTGCAAAGATACATAAGAAATTTCAAAAAAAGAAAAAACAGCATTATCCGATATCCCAGACTAATTTCACTGATAGATTCATGGAACCTCGACAATTGATGCAATAAAGGAGAGTACATGATCTGAATCATCAAAATTCAAGAAGCAAGAGTGTATATTCCAGCAAAGGGCATGATAACCGAACCAAGCCAAAGGGTCCCATTCCTCTCCTCCACTTGGCTAATGAACCTCATCCTCCTATCGCCCACCCCTTCCAACACCTCCAACACCTCTCCCTCTGCACTCACCCTCACTGCGCTGGCTGCTCCATTCCACCTGCCCACCATCTCAGACACCCTCTGCAGATCAACGCCGAGGCGCCGAGTCCCAAGCTCCAGGACCAACCTCTGGATCCATGCTACTGACAGAGCCCATGCAACGAGCCGGCTCCTTCTCGAGTGCAGGGCCACCCAAAACCCGCCTCTCGGGCTCCTCCTGATGTTATCTGGGAATCCAGGAAGCTCTGCTACAACTTCAACGTCCCCGCCATCCCTTGCACTAGAAGAATCAGCTGGTGGTTGAATCCAGTACCTGAGCACTCTGCAGGTGGTGGTTTCCGCGAGGATGAGGAAGGTGCCGTCCTCGCTGAGTGCCACTCCGTTCGGGAACGACAAGCCATCGAGAACCACTCGCACTTCTTTGGTGACTGGATTGAAGCTCATCAACCTTCCAGTTTTGTCTCCGGAGACGACAGCTGACATGAACTCCCTGTCCCAACAACAAAACTTGCTCATCGCAATCAATTAATCTTCGATCGAGTGAACAATAACGGCAAATTCTTTTCTGATACGATCGAGTAATTCGATTAATTTGTTGTGTACCTCCTCTGGAATCGATTGCTGCTGTCAGTAAAATAGACGAGTCCAGTTCTTTCATCGACGTCCAAGCTGTTGGTGAAGCGAAGCGAACGGCCTTGCGTCTCGGTGATCACCGGCGTTGCGAACTTGTCGCCAGCAGTGACCACCAACAAGCCGTGGTATGCGTCTGCAACGTAGAGTTCCCCATGCTTGTCAAAGTGCAGACCCAAGGGTCTTCCGCAAATATGCTCCCGTTTCGGGTCTCTGGATCCTTTGCACGTTTCCAATCTGTATAGTGTTTTTGGAAACGAACGGGTTAGCTTTTTCCAAGTTTGAAAACGAATAATTTTGGTTACAGTCAGTAAAAGACATCGACCGTAAGTGCTTTAATCAATGAATTTAAAAAAATTCATTCATTTTTTTTAATCAATGAATTTAACAACCATCCATTACAAGTCGTTTGAATAGACACGTTAAAAAAAATCCTAAATTTTAGGTGGCAATGTGAAAAGAGAACCATGGCGAGGAGATTGAAACTTAACAATTCCGGCGAGGTTACAGTGGCGTACTCGATCCAGCCTTCTTCCACCCCTTGCAATTTCAGTATCCGGCCGTCCGATACACCGGTGTAAGGCCCGTCGCCGTTGATGTCAAACACGATGCTTTCAGGACCAATTGCACCGTCTTTGATCGGAAGCAGTCGAACTGAAGAAGAAGAAGAATAATCCGGAGAGAAGAAGAGTGAGAGAAGAGCGAAGGCGATGGCTGATAATACGAGGATAATTCTGGCATACATTGCTGGCCCTATGTTTTTCTCCTCGCCTTCTTTGTTATGGCTAAATTATATTGGTCTCGATTCTATTGATTGCCCCTTAATGATTGATGGATTTTTTAGATTTCTTTCAGTTTGCCCCCTCCCTGTATTACTCGATTAGAAGACGCTATTTGTGAAGCCGGACCAAATCGGATGGCTCATGCTCAACCAGCTGATTAAATTTGAGAACACTAATTGATGATTGGGTGCGTTTCAACTACTTCCACCTTCCTTCACGTAATTGGTGGGACTGCGGGTCATCCACAAGACGCATGCAAATGCAGATTGTGTGATCCTACGTAGCATCGACGAATGCACCGCGGCGTGACTACATCGTAGCTAGACTGGAGGGAGGGTGGGTCACCAGATTCGCTCGATTCAATCCAGTCTCATCTTCGAAATTGAAAAGCCAAGCTTAGGATGAAGAAAAATAAAGGATATTTTGTGACAGGACGCATTTAAAATTTAAGATTGTCCAAAAATTATCCTAAGTTTTGAAAATACTTTTTTTTTTCATTTTATCTCTATTAATTTTTTCTTTTCTTTCTTCTCTTTTTTATATACAATAACTTTTCTCTCTTCTTTTTACTCTTAAATTAAATTAAAATTTTCTCTATTCTTTACATAGATACAACAACCATCGTGATATTAGTTTTAAAAATTAATACCGCAGTTTAAATACATCAACAATATGATGGTGCTGATTTTTAGAAATCAGCACCACCTTTTTTTTTAATCAAAATTTATTGATGGACTTAAAGATCTCTGATTGGATCCATTTCAAGTGTTATAGGTTTATGAAGTGTCTCGAAGTCTATATATGTCTAAAGATATTAACTTGAAGTCATTAACCACAGTGATCAGACGGTTTTCAAAATTTATATTTTAAGATAATTGACACATATACATAACTTATCATAAGGATGTTAGAACCAAACATGGATATCATAAATATCTTCATTGCACTATCATCTTTCGTTACATGTCAATTGTTTAAAAATCTAAATCACCTAGGTTCATTAAAGTTTATGACTTTAAAACAATTGACACATACACATAACTTATTGTAGGGATGTCAGAACCAGACACGAACACTATAAATATCTTCATTGCACTATCCACTTTCATTATATGTCAATTGTTTAAAAATCCAAATCACCTACGTCCATTAATGGGTTTCGATTAAAATCCGTTGATGGACCTAGAGAGCTCCGATTGGACTCATTCCAACTCTTGTGAATTTCTGCAGTACTTCGAAGTCCAAATATCTCATTCTTTACTATTTTTAAAAAATCAATACAATAACTTAACACATCAGCACTATTATCGTGATGATTTTTAGAAACCCGCATTGTCTTGGTGTTGTTTTTTAAAAATTAGCACCATAGCACTGGTGTAATTAAATTATGGTGCTAATTTTTAAAAATCAACACCACAATTATTCTTGGTGGCAAAAAGGTGACCCCAGGTGCCCCACACGATCAGTCCCACAATCATTTGTAGAGAGGTAAATCATTGGTGCCTTTTTTTGTCTTCGAACAGTGACCATTATGTCATGCCTCAAGAGTATACTTGTCTGCAAGATCGGACAGTACCCCCTAGTAATAATGTCAGAAAAGAATCGATACCGAACCAATAAAAAACCAAAACAACTATCAGTGCATATTTAAAACTACTAAGTTACAAAATAAATGCAAGTATATATGCATGTACATGTGAGCATACTAAACTATACAAGATAAAAGAAAACTATTATAATAAAACTCCAAAATTTGATGAAGAAAGAAAATCATACACAACGACAGCAGAAAAAAAAAACTAAAATAACTCGAAAAGAATAATCCAACTCGAGTGGGACTGACAACCAGGACCTCTGAACAATACGACACATCCTTTATTTGTTAACCTGAAGGTCAAAGAAAAGCAAGGGGGAAGTGAGTACAAAATATTTAATGGGTATAAGAAGATAGTGCATGATACTAAAGTGCAAGGGAGTCAAAGGGAGCAATTTCGAAAATATTACTTACTAATATAAATAAGTACACCAATATAATCATCTGCTAACAAATTCATAAGCAATAACATATCCTTTCACTAACCTACTGCACCAGGTATAATCAATAAATCGGGAGTATATATAGTACATCCAAAAATCACCTATATAAAATTAATACATAATAAGCATATAGCAAGTCTTGATTGCACACAAACTCATGTTACCACTATCTAATCTAGTGGACAGTCAGGGTCACTATCCGCGCGCAAACTCATGTTACCATTATCTGGTCAAGCGGGCAGATAATATGAGATAGTTATCTAGCTCCTCAACTACTGAGTGCGAGCAAAATCACGCTACCACTATCTAGTCTAGTAGACAATGAGAGCGTATAAATATCACTATTTGTGATCAAACTCACGCTACCACTATCTGATCTAGTGGACAGATAGGACATGTAGCTATCAAGCTACAGACTGCGAGAGAAACGCTCTACCACTATCCAATCTAGTGGGCAGTTCAAATGTGTAATACATACACAACAATAATAACCAAACATGTAGTAATAATTACATTTAAGAGTAAAACTCTATAAACTACACTATGGTATCGCTAACATAAATACACAAGTATAAACAACAAATAGCATGGATAGTACGAGACTACATGGATATCAAAATAGACTAAAAATAAGATCAAGCAATAAAGGTCAAGCTCAAGATACGACATAGAGTAGATGCCAAGATAAGTAACTACTATGTAAACAATGCAAATAAAAGGATCATGTACTAAGGTCAAAAGAATACAGAGATCAAAGAGAGGAACTACACACCTCAAATTGTAGAACGTCCTAGCTGTTTTCAAATCAGAAGATCTATCTCAACCTCGAATCTTATAAGTATAGGACATGAAGCTAATCTAAGTACGGGAATAATACTAGTAATTATAAATAGTCTATGTAGGTTAATCATTTTACTATCTCCTTGATAGTTGTCTAGATTTCCCAATTACTATTACTAAATTTGTAATTTAATTAGTCATCACTAATCCGATTAGAATTTTAATTAACTAATCATTAGTTAACTTAATCAATTAATTCCTCTATTAGCTATAAGTCACTAACTAATCAATAATTAATCAAATTGATAACCTAACCATCATTAAATGATTAAATTAATCAAACCCAATTAGTAATTAGAATTAACTTACTATTAACATGTTTTAATCAATCTAGTGAACTTAAATTTAATTAACTTGAATACCCTAGCAATTAAACAACATCGAATTCCAATTAATATACTCAAATTAACTAAATCTGTTACCCATTTGGCTTGCAGCTCCTTCTTCGACAACTCACGGAGGTGTCCGACCGTTAGCGAGGAGGGACTAGGTAGTGATCGTCAACATCGACGGGGGCACGCGATAGTGGAAAACATAGGGAAAACCTAGTAGGTGGCGGCTATATTTTTGGTGGTGAAGCGTGGCAGCGATAGTAGCTAAGAGCATCGTTGCTTGGACAACAAAGGGCCGGCAATGTCCAACGATGGTGCCGAATGGAATGAAATAGTGCTGAAGTGTTGATAGCTACTGCAAGTGCACGGTTACATCACAAGTAATAAAAATATCGATCCCATAGGGACTGAGGATTGAGCAATAGTGAGTCTGCACAGTAAATTATCTAGACAATCAAGTTGGTTGTGGAAGCTTATCAACTAGAGAAGGAGAGAGAGAGATATCCAAGATGGAAGAGGTTGATTGTTGAGAGAGAAGATGGTTTGAGAAAGCGATCCTAAAACTTCAATTTCATATTGATGCTAGTTAATGTGCTATGAACTGTTTATTTCCTAATCCTCTATGCTTACAACCTTATAGGGGTTTCTAACCAGATTACCAGTGTGATCCATAAGGATCATCCCAGAGTGCTTACACTACAAAAAAATAGGGATTTAGGGACGAATTTTGCGACAAAAATTTTTCGTCCCAAAATGACAACAAATTTTGCGAAAAAAAATATAAATTGTTGCAAAATAGCAACGAATAACTTTCATCGCAAATTAGCAACAAATAAATTTTCGTCGCAGATATCATTGCAATTTGGTGACAAAAACTCATATTCGTCGCATAATCAGCAACAAATAATTAATTCATCGTAGATTGTGCAACGAATAATAATTTTGTCGCCAAATCTTCAACGAATATTTAATTCGTCGTTAAATTTGCGTTAAACTCTTTATTCGTTGCAAAAATTGCGACAAATAAAATTTTCGTCGCATATTTTCCTAAAAAATTCATAATTAATATTTATTAATAAGGAACAAATTTGGGACGAGTCTTGGATTCATAGCAAACTTTGGTGACGAATCAAGAAATTCGTCGCCAAATGTGGCAACGAATCCAGAAATTTGTTGTAGATTTGGCAACGGAAACATGAATTCATTTCCAAATCTGCAACAAATTTCTAGATTCATTGCAGATTCATCCTGTAGGAGGATTTTTTTTCTTTTTGAATCTGCAACGAATCCCGAATTCATTACAGATTCAAAAAGAAAAAAAAACCTCCGGAATTGATTGAATGACATAGGGTGCTCAAAATCACACGAAACCAATTTCGATGTGCTCGTGTCGTTCTCCTTGTTATGTACACGACCTCAAATATTAATTTTATACCTATTATTTTTTTCCATAATTAAATTAATTGTATTGAATTCAAATGCCTAATAATAACTTAGTTAAAAGAATACAATATATATATATATATATATTATATAGAGTTTGATTAAAAAAGTTAGGTCGAATGCGTGTTAAAAAATTACTGGTCTCAGTATTTTGGGCAAAATTAATATTTGAGGTCATGTACATAACAAAGAGAATGACATGGGCACATAAAAACTGATTTCGTGTGACTCCAAGTACCCTAGGTCATTAAACTAATTTTCGAGGATTTTTTTTCTTTTTTTCATATTCTTTTGAATCTACAACAAATCGGCAACGAATCCAGAAATTAGTTGCAGATTTGGCAAAGAATTCATGTTTTTATTGCCAAATCTGGAACGAATCCCAGATTCCTTGCAGATTGAAAAAGAATAAAAATCCCCGAAATTGGTTGAATGACCTAGGGTGCTCGGAATCACACAAAATAAGTTCCTATATACTCATATCGTTCTCCTTGTTATGTACACAACCTCAAATATTAATTTTGTACCCATTATTTTTTTTATATAATTAAATTAATTGTATTGAATTCAATTACCTAATAATAACTTAGTTAAAAGAATACAATATATATATATATATATATTAAATAGAGTTTGATTAAAAAAGTTAGGTCGAATGCATGTTAAAAAATTATTGGTCTTAGTATTTTGGGCAAAATTAATATTTGAGGTCATGTACATAACAAGGAGAACGACACGAGCACATAGAAACTGGTTTCGTGTAATTCCGAGTACCCTTGGTCATTCAACCAATTTTTGGGGATTTTTTTCTTTTTTTTATATGCTTTTTTAATCTGCAATGAATCCGGGATTCATTGCAGATTTGGCAACGAATCCAAAAATTCATTGCAGATTTGGAAATGAATTCATGTTTTCGTTGTCAAATCTGCAACAAATCCCGGATTCGTTGCAGATTCGAAAAGAATAAAAATCACCGAAATTGGTTGAATGACCTAGGATGCTTGGAATCACACGAATCTAGTTCCTATGTGCTTGTGTCGTTCTCCTTGTTATGTACACTACCTAAAATATTAATTTTATATCCATTATTTTTTTCCATAATTAAATTAATTGTATTGAATTTAATTACCTAATAATAACTTAGTTAAAAGAATACAATGAATATATTTATATATATGTTAAATAGAGTTTGATCAAAAAAGTTAGGTTGAATGCATGTTAAAAAATTACTGGTCTCAGTATTTTACGTAAAATTAATATTTGAGGTCGTGTACATAACAAGGAGAATGACACGAGCACATAGAAACTGATTTCGTGTGATTCTGAGAACCCTAGGTTATTCAACCAATTTCCAAGAATTTATATATATATATATTCTTTTTGAATCTGCAACGAATCCGAGATTCGTTGCAGATTTGGTAACAAATCCAGAAATTCGTTGCAGATTTGACAACGATTCGTTGCAGATTTGGCAATGATTCGTTGCCAAATCTGCAACGAATCCCGAATTCGTTGTAGATTCAAAAAGAATAAAAATCTTCGAAATTGGTTGAATGACCTAGGGTGCTCGGAATCACACGAAATTATTTCCTATGTGCTCGTGTCGTTCTCCTTGTTATGTACACAACCTCAAATATTAATTTTATACCCATTATTTTTTTCCATAATTAAATTAATTGTATTAAATTCAATTACCTAATAACAACTTAGTTAAAAGAATACAATAAATATATATATACATATATTAAATAGAGTTTGATTAAAAAAGTTAGGTCGAATGCTTGTAAAAAAATTAATGGTCTCATTATGACAACGAAAACATAAATTATTAGAATAATATATTATTTAAATGCTAATTAATTTTGTTTTGGTTTTATTTATTATTAGATCATTTTAATTATAAATTTTTAAAAATAATATAAAAAATTGGGGACGAAAATTTCATCCCTAAATTGGGAATGAATTTGGTGACGAAATTTATTTCATCGCCAACTATCCTAATATTATCGATCCCAGATCTGGATCTGAGATCATCTCCTTGGCGACGGTGACGGCGACGACGGTGATGGCGGCGGCAGCGACAGCGGCGATCAGTTCTCTCGGCGAAGATCTTCAGACCGACAAGCTCTCTCCCTAGTGCGCATTCTCTCTTCTAGGTTGTCGTCGGTAAAGTCTCCGGCTTCTCTTCGACTAAGGGCGTCTCCGATTACCAAGTGTTGTTTTAAATTTTTGGCTTAAACTTCATTGAGTCTAGAAATTTCTGTTAACAATGCGATTTTACGTTGATTGTCTACATTCTTATGTTTGCTACATAGATGGAATGTGTTTCTTGATGGGGGTATGAAAGAGCAGTTGCGTCCTATTTATCATGCAACCTATTCTGTAGATGTAGAATCCATGGACTGAACATAAGCCTTGACATTATATTTTTGTTAGCTGAGATATGTGAAAAGTTGGGACTGGCTTGTATGATTTTTGGTGTTAAAACCATTAATGGCATATAATTTCCATATGCTCTTGTAAATATAATTTTGATTCTCATTACGTATGTTAGCTATGACCATCGTATGATGCAAAAAATTAAGGCTGGTACTAAGGAATAGGCCAGAAAATAGAGTGGTTTGTTCTTATTTAGAGCTATTCCTTTAGTTGGTTTGACATTCCACCAGATATTCTGAATTGACGCACTACCCAATACAAGTATATTAGAATATTTATTGGTGAAGTTGATTTTAAAAGTATTTGCAATTCAGTTGCAAAGTTGTACTTCAAACCTAA